>VMKM01000684.1:0-265018 GCA_008360985.2 Macquaria ambigua | reverse complement strand
CAGCAGCCTGAAATCACTGTAACTTCTAATCTTGAAGTCTGTCTGGGCTGGTGGTGGTACGTCTGGAGGTGATTCATGGAGCGCAGGTTCTGCTGGGTTCATTGTGGGTGAACTGGGGCGATTAAGTCCCAGACCAGATCTGATGAGGCGACCAGCAGCCATAGTGATCCAAGGAACCACAACAGAGGTGCTATCCTGCTCCTGCTCTTCTTTCTTTTGCTGAGTTTCATTATTCAGACAGTCCAAGCCTGTAGAACGGCTGTCAGCATCCTGATACAGCAGCCTGAGATCACTGTAACTTCTAACCTTGAAGTCTGTCTGGGCTGGTGGTGGTACGTCTGGAGGTGATTCATGGAGCACAGGTTCTGCTGGGTTTACTGTGGGTGAACTGGGGCGATTAAGTCCCAGACCAGATCTGATGAGGCGACCAGCAGCTGTAGTGACCCATGGAACCACAACAGAGGTGCTATCCTGCTCCTGCTCTTCTTTCTTTTGCTGAGTTTCATTATTCAGACAGTCCAAGCCTCTAGAACGGCTGTCAGCATCCTGATACAGCAGCCTGAGATCACTGTAACTTCTAACCTTGAAGTCTGTCTGGGCTGGTGGTGGTACGTCTGGAGGTGATTCATGGAGCACAGGTTCTGCTGGGTTTACTGTAGGTGAACTGGGGCGATTAAGTCCCAGACCAGATCTGATGAGGCGACCAGCAGCTGTAGTGACCCAAGGAACCACAACAGAGGTGCTATCCTGCTCCTGCTCTTCTTTCTTTTGCTGAGTTTCATTATTCAGACAGTCCAAGCCTCTAGAACGGCTGCCAGCATCCTGATACAGCAGCCTGAAATCACTGTAACTTCTAATCTTGAAGTCTGTCTGGGCTGGTGGTGGTACGTCTGGAGGTGATTCATGGAGCGCAGGTTCTGCTGGGTTTATTGTGGGTGAACTGGGGCGATTAAGTCCCAGACCAGATCTGATGAGGCGACCAGCAGCCATAGTGATCCAAGGAACCACAACAGAGGTGCTATCCTGCTCCTGCTCTTCTTTCTTTTGCTGAGTTTCATTATTCAGACAGTCCAAGCCTGTAGAACGGCTGTCAGCATCCTGATACAGCAGCCTGAAATCACTGTAACTTCTAACCTTGAAGTCTGTCTGGGCTGGTGGTGGTACGTCTGGAGGTGATTCATGGAGCACAGGTTCTGCTGGGTTTACTGTGGGTGAACTGGGGCGATTAAGACCCAGACCAGATCTGATGAGGCGACGAGCAGCCATAGTGATCCAAGGAACCACAACAGAAGTGCTATCCTGCTCCTGCTCTTCTTTCTTTTGCTGAGTTTCATTATTCAGACAGTCCAAGCGTGTAGAACGGCTGTCAGCATCCTGATACAGCAGCCTGAGATCACTGTAACTTCTAACCTTGAAGTCTGTCTGGGCTGGTGGTGGTACGTCTGGAGGTGATTCATGGAGCACAGGTTCTGCTGGGTTTACTGTGGGTGAACTGGGGCGATTAAGACCCAGACCAGATCTGATGAGGCGACCAGCAGCTGTAGTGACCCAAGGAACCACAACTACACCCGCAATTAAGATTGGCATGTCAGCGGATAGTGAGAGTTTAATAGAGATATCGTTCTGATATTGCAGTATCGTTGACAAGTTTTACAAGACTCTGCACAAATGTGGAAGATAAGCTGGTCGATTCCTAAGTGTATTATTTCAGTAACTCGGACTGGGGGCGGTGCTGAAATGAGCTCTAATACACTTCGAATGCTGACGTATTACAGCCGTACACATCAAAGCACAGCCGCATACATCAAAGCACAGCTGCGTCATAGCGTTCTAGAATGAAAATGACGTGTGACGAGTGTGAGTGCTTGGAATGTTTTCAAAAATCATTCACTCATTCACTACTCCCTACTGATATATAGTGCTCGGTTAGTGACCATCGGTTGTACTCTACTTTTCACGATGCATTGTCGGACACTTTGAGTCCACTATATAGGGTATAATAATTCTCACTATACATTTGGACAGCACTACAAAATGGCGCACTCACTATATAGTGGACTATGTAGTGAGTAGTGAATGATTTCGGACACAGGTAATGTTTTCGAGCTCGTCTTTCTCTGTTTCATACACTTTTTGGACTCGTCATTTTATTCAAAGGGGCTTGTACTGTTTCCAGTCACGCTGGTGGCTGTGTGTGCTGAAGTATCTGACGGTACGTCGGCTTTGGAAAAGATGTAAAAAAAAATCCACCACTCATATGTTATTATATAGTATGAAGCCTACAACTATAGCTAAACACAATACTTTATGTAGGCTATAGTATACGGTTATATCAGCACCATGGACAGAGCCCGCCAGGAGCTTGAATTGAATTTCCCCAGTATCACATCTGCACTACATGGATGTAATACTGTGTAGGCTATCTATGTAGAATATTTTTGCATGTCTTTATGATAACAGAGGCTATGTCATACATGCGCATACGTTTGAAACTTACTCGTGCGAATTTCTCCTCACACTTCGTACCGTGTTCGCTGCTGCGAACGAAAGCATCAAAAGGGCAAAGCGCATTTCAAAGGCCAGGAAAATACTAACATAGTGTATAGTAGGCTAGCGCTGCTTGCATCGCCCGGATAGTCTCACACACGCGGCATCAACTCTTTATGTAGGCAAGTTGAAATACATTCTCACACTGTGATCCTATGGACGCTGTCGTTTACAAAGTAAACACTGGTAGCAAACTGATAAAAGGCTCACTTATGTCTTAGGCTTTGTCATGTCTTTATTTTTTTGTGCTATATAATAAAACAAAAGTAGCTCGACTGCATTGACTTGACACTAATAAGTTACAAATTGTCACTTTCGGTTGGCAGAGAAGTGACCAAATGATCACCTAGGCTAATACGATGCATCTACAATGTCTTAACCAATTTCTTGCAACCCCACAGGTATTTTATTCTATAAAAATCTTTTCCAGCGTAGAATCAAAGCTCAATAAAACCTACCAAGAGTCACTCTATTGCAGTAAAGGTGAATATGAATACCATCTTCCCAATCACTGACATCTTGCAGTAATAACGCTATAAGTTGATAAACTGTAAAGAATAGCCCTTTAATCATACAGACTAACATGATGTGATACCTGTACAGCCTAACTGCATTCGTCATGTGGTTTGTTCCCATCATGCCACATTGTGATAATAAGAATAAGATACACTATGGCAATTATCAGACAGCCTTAAGTTCTGAACGGGGAGCCCAAAGAGAGATTAAGCATTAATAAGCAAACAAGTTTCTAATTCCCATTCTAATGAGGGACTCCTGGCTGGCACTGATAGCAGCTGTGAGTGATTGCTTGACGTGTGTTGTTGTCTGCAAACAACTAACAAAGCCAGCAGAAGGTCTGGCTGATATATCTATCGTGTGTAAGTGTTTGTACGTGTGGACACAGCTGCTGAATCTATAGCGGACAGTGTCCCTTTTCTAAAATGTACAAAGATACAGT
The DNA here is from genome assembly GCA_008360985.2 of Macquaria ambigua. Lineage (NCBI taxonomy): Eukaryota > Metazoa > Chordata > Actinopteri > Centrarchiformes > Percichthyidae > Macquaria > Macquaria ambigua. The sequence goes on along the minus strand of VMKM01000684.1, from coordinate 261,513 downwards.
TCTCATCGGCTTTCTACAGGGGACATCTTTTGTGTCATTTCGGCAGAGAAAAATCAACCGTATAGTCTGAGATGAGAGACAGCTCAGCAATTTCAAAGCTGGAATAATGCAGGAGTCGGTCTGTGTTGCTAGGAGACGTGCAGCTCTGCAATGCTGCATTTGGTGTAGTGTCAGTCAGTCAGAGGAGTCAGTGGAGAGGGAAAGAGAAAGTAATTGAGCCATTTTCACAAACAGCTGGGGCTGATTTTGCTGCTCTTTTACACACCAGGAGAAGGAAAGGAGGGAAATACTGTATCCACTAAAACTGACTATTATAAAGATGGTCAGGGCTATTGTACTCATAATATATTTTACAGGTGACACACTGGTAAGTATTTGCTCACCTGACAGGTGGTTGGTGGACAGGTTAATAAATTACCATTGCTATTATAGATTGCATTAATAGAACAGATGACACCATCTTCCAACCATCATGATACTGAATAACACTGAACTCACATTTGTAGAGAGCAAACACCAAAGAGTGAAACTGTGCCAGTAGCTTTACTTAAAAGAAAGGGTTTTATAATTTTATATAAAACGCTTTCTTAGATTTTTAAAATAGAGTTTATTCACTTTTTTAAGGGGTGACTTAAATTTCAAGTCAAAGAATCAAAATGTTGTAAGTTGTAGAGAAATGTGTATTTCAAAGGCAATGTACATAAAGTCAGTGATTTCTGAAAATATTGAGATGCCTCCTCTGTGGACAGGATTCCCTAACATCATGTCTTCTCCCTGCAGGAGCCTGACGGACGGAGACAGGCAGCCAGTCTTCTGTCTTCCTCTGTTTGTTTGCTTACACTTGGTTTCTTTTTCTGCACCATGCCACATCCCCACAGTGTCCCCAAGTCTGTGTGTGTTCTGTGTTTCACTTGGCCGCAAGACAAATCCTCCCTTGGGGACAATTCAGTTAAAGTTGAAAGTTGATGTTATACAGCCATGCCCACATTCATGTCTCATTTGCTGGATAGAAATAACATTTTTAGTTGCAACTCATGTTTGAGCTCCCCTTCTCGTCCTTGCTTGAGCTGTGTTGTAACAATGTTGATTATAGGTTTGTTACCTAATTGTGTTCACTGACGTATGGTCACAATTCCACACCTTTTTATTAACCATTATACAGTATCAGTGTCCTACCTGTGTTGTAGAAGAGGGTGGCGATGAAGGTGCAGTTCTTGAAGAAGGTGTTGCTGGAGGTGATGTCCTCAAAGTAACACTCCTCAAACAGCGAGTCCTCAAAAACCATAGACCTCATTTTCAAGTTCATAAACCTGCAAGCAATTACAGAGAGGGATGATGGAATTAAGAAATGGAGGCAAAGAGACAATGAATAGATGGAACATGGGAGTGGGGAGTGGAGGGAGACAAAAGGAAGATGCAAAGAGATAGAGAGACAAGTCTTTCATCACAAGGGGGTCGAAACTTAGGCTGTCCATATTACCATATTACTGTTTGAATTTTAACAACTCAAATCACATGTAGAGGTAAGGTTGAAAAGCCAAGGTCAAAGGAAACATCAAAGACAGGTTTGTTAAACATGAAGAATAAAACATTTGCTGAAGCCGCGGTCGTATTTTCATCTGGTTTGTTGTCATCCACCACAAAGTATTACCACTTTGCGGATAAATCCATCCACCAAGTATTGGAGATATGTAAAATATAAAAATTGTCAAAATATCCTTGGAATGAAAGGCACCTGACTATCATGTAACCCTCATTCGACAGGCCGACACCAACGAGGGGATGCAGCTGACTCACTTGTCGTTGAAGTACTCTCCCTGGCGGTGGACCTGGTTTTCCAGGGTGAAGTTAAAGGTGACGTGTTCTACTTTCTCCTTGACAAAAACCTTGGTGCGCGAGGAGTACTCCTGCTTCTGCAGGTACTTGATCATGTCGGGGAACCACACTGTCAGACCGTAGTAGCTGCATGGGGAGGAGGAGGAGGAGGAGGAGGAGGAAGAGGAGGAGAGACAGACAATATACTGTATTTGTAACATCTTTTGCCTCACAATACTGCTGTGATCAACACAAGCCACCTTTTTGGATGCAACGATGGTGCATGTTCTTTGACCTAATCTTACCTGAAGGACATAGAGAACCACACGGCCATCATCATGTAGGTGGTGCGGCGGTACTCGGGGGAGAAAATGGTCAGGAAATTACTCCACACCTGAAGGAACACACACATGGACAATAACACAGGGGAACACAAAGAGAAAATAATAAATACATACAGTCAGATAAAAAGTAAACATACACCAGATGTCTCTGAACACAAGTTTCTTTCCATGAGCTGCAAGAAATAACCACCATGTCCCAGAATCCCTTTCCAGGCACAGAGTAAACAAACTCAGCAGCACAAGCGGAGAGACAAACACGTCCTGTCGCTAAATACACACCGTCCACAAAGACAGAGAGAATTATCACATAAATAAAGCCTGCGCTGAGCAGAGATTTGCAAAAATTTTCATCTGAGTTCTGATTGAAGTTTGTGTTTTCCTTAAAAAGAAAAACACCTGTTTGTCGAATGCATTAACATTGTATTTAACTTAGATTAAGATAAAATGCAGATTCCCTTGATTATATTGTATTTATTTGTGATGCTTTAATGATTTCAGTTTTCCTCACAATATTTGGCGGGCAGTTATACCCCCAGTGCACACCTTGTCTTAAAGGAATAGCTCAACATTTTGGAGAATATGCTCATTTGCTCTCTTGCCAAGAGTTAGATGAAAAGATCGACACCACTCTCATAAAGGAGAGTGGGAAAAAAGTGAGAAAGAAAAAAGTAAGTCGATGAAATCTGCTGTGAGAAACAGATTGCAGTTTCTGTAACCACATTTTGAATGTGAATCACTTTTATGATATGACACAAATCTTGTTCATCTTTGGCAAACTCTCCCTTGTATTCCCATCTATTAAGCTAAGGAGTAGAGGTTTAAAGAACTGAAATCTATATGGGTCAGGTTTAATTCTGAAAAACTGACATATTTTATACGAGCATGCAGCTTACACAGATTATTAGTCCTAAACAGCCCTCTATGTGTTGCCCCATTTCTCTGTTTCATCTGAACAGTTAATATTCCTAAATAAGAAACAGTGGAATAAAAAAAACAACAAATGGACAGGTTTGTCACCTGATGGAAAAGTGTAGTGAGCTTTGTCCTCCATTTCTCATGCCAGGCAGCACCATCGCCCAGGTTCACCAGTTCATCCATCTGCTTCACTGTTTTGATGGTGGTCACCTGAAAACAGCAGCACAGCCATTCAATATTTAGATTTAATTACTGTGTTTAACGACTATTAATTTAAAAGAGCTGGGCTTTACGTGTAAGAGAATAACACATGGTTTGATATGTATGTGATATCAAACATACAAAACCTATAATTCATTTATTATACCCTTTTTTCATCCCTGCTTAATTTGTAAACTGTTGCTTTGAAAAATTACAGATGCTCTTTAGAATTAATGGTCTTTCCATGTTATTATTCATCCATATTATTCAAATTAATGTATAAATCTAGCAACAACAACAGCTAGCAAATAAGCTCTCCCATAAAGGCACACAACTAAGGCTCCATCCCACCTAAAAATGATATAATGAGAGGCACCTGATCTGCCTAATGTCTCACCATTAACACTATGATATATATTAAACATGGCCAGTTATGCTAACTCTTTTTAGTCATTAATCTAGTAAGAAGAGGTAAAAAAAAGGTTTTTATCGCCATATTTCATTTAAGTATTAATATGAACTGTGTGGGTTGAAGCATTAAAGAGATTACAGTCATTTAAAGAAAATCTGTTTTAACTTATTAATATGCTAATTTATGCAGCACAGAGCTCAAAACCTGCTGCACTGTATTAGCCTACAGGAAGACACACATGCGCTTTTCCTGCATACAGACAACTGTGACAATAAGATTCCTGACTCTGACTTACAGAGAAGACCCTCTCTGGGTAGCCCTTGGCCCTCATGTTGGTGTCGTGGACCTGCTTCAGAATCATCCACGCCTCGTCATGTTTCCCATTCTGGAGGAGAGAAAAACAAAAAACAAATTCACATGTTAGTCAGCACTCATGTTGTAGTGCAACCTGTAAATTATAACCACAGCAGGGAGGGTGAAAGGATACCAGCAGGTGGTGCAAGCCTCAAGTCACGCTCAATATTTCAACATCTCTTTACAGTTTGCTGTTGTTTGTGAAGCCTCAATATTTTCTGGTAAGTGATTTGGTGTAAGAGTCTATGGAGGACTGAAACTGCCAGTCAAAAATTAATAAATAAATGACTCAATAAATAAATTATTATGCCATTAAATGCACCAAAAATAATATTAATTAAATTAAATTTATGTCACATTTTATCAATTAATTAATGCCTACATTTATTTTTAATATTATCTTTGGTGCATTTAATGGCATATTAATTTATTTATTGAGTCATTTAGTCATTTATTCATTTATCTTAGAATTTGGCAGTTTCGGAGGCGTCAAATCAATTGTATTTAAATAGCCCAACATCACAAATCACAAATTTGCCTCAGGGGGCTTTACAATCTGTACAGCATACGACACCCTCTATCTTTAGACCCTCGATTCAAGAGTGATGTTTTGATTCAATCATTAATCAACGCCTTTTAAATGTGTAAGACGTCGTGATGTGATGTGAGTGCCAAACAGATGTGGCAACCCCACAAAACTTTAACACACATTTGGAGAAATTCATTCCTCAAATGTCACATCTATTGAAAACATTCAACAGCCAATTTGGGAAAAGGTTACCACACATTGCCATTTTTCAGGAAGTCAAAATCAAGATCTGAAAACTTTACATGCATATAGTTTCACTGGTACGTAAGTGCTTAAAGGAACAGCTTGACATTTTGGAAAATACATTTATTCACTTTCTTATCGAGAGTTAGATGAGAAGACTGATGCTGTACCACTGTCATGGCTGTAAATACGAAGCTACGCTAAGTTAGCTTAGCTTAGCACAAATACTGGAAACAGGGGGAAACAGTTAGCCTGGCTCTGTACAAAAGTAACAAAATCTGCCTACCAGCACCTCTATAGCTCACAAATTAACACGTTACATCTTGTTTGTTTAATCCGTACTAAAACCAGTGTAAAAATTACCCGTTGCGATGGTACAGGGAGTTGTGTGCTGGACCTGGAGTCTCAGCTGGTTGCCTGGCAACCTCACAGTTGTGATGTAAGCCTAACCACAAAGTGTAATTTTTACACTTTGTTTCTAATACAGATTAAACAAACAAGATATAACATTGTCATTAGTAAGGTCTGGAAAGGATCGTAGGCAGATTTTGTTACCTTTGGATGGAGCCATGTTAGCTGTTTCCTTCTGTTTCCAGTCTTTACGCTAAGCTAAGCTAACCAGCAAGAGACTTGGAGTAACAGTGGTATCAATCTTCTCATCTACCTCTGCAAACAAAAGGGAATAAGGGTATTTTCTATTCCTTCCACAGATGTGCCAAATTATGCTATGAGACTTAAACTAACGATCTTTAAATCAAAAGCTAGACTAAATGAACACCAAATTAAACATATAAGCCAGTATTTTATGTGGAAATGTGCAAAGTCCTTTCATATATCAATTTTGAGATTTCCAGTATTTCTGTATCTCTGCAACCAGCTGCAACTTAAACGATTCACTGAGGCCTTCTGATGTCAGTGAATATCAAAGGAAGTGTGGGTGGGTGTGTGTGGCAAAAGGGGTCTTGAAACATCAAAGTTAAACCAAATGTAAAACCATGCAGGGACCAGTGGGTAAATTACTACTGAAGAGTTTCTGTTTCTATGATATCATTTGCTGTGGTTACGATAGCTAAAAGTGGCTTAGTAGCACATAAACAGAGCTACTGCAATATGGGGATGGTAATTATTTTGGACCACAAAAATCACTACTACACTAGACATCCACATACTGTAAACTAGCTGTGAAAAATTCCTTGAACATTTTAAAAACATCTTAAATATGAATCACCTTAAAAATCTCAGGTTTTCTCGCCAACTTTCCTGTTTAGTTTTTAGTGTGTCAGCATTCAAAATATACTGAATAGGAATAAAAAACCTTCAGCAGTACTTCATGTATTACCTTGCTGTTTAGGCTGCTCCAGGATGTATATATGGATATTTATTTATTTATTCAAAATATTCTGGAGAAGTGTGTAAGCAGCACTTTGTCTGCCGCACAGCATCTTCCATTTTACAAGTGCACAGATGCTTTCTGTTTTTGAGGCCGTTTACGCATTCAAGAAGAGTCAACATGTACTCAAATAATATTTCCACAAGGTCTGAGTGTGGCGAGAGCTGACAGGCTGACCTCAAGGTAGAAGCGGGGGCTCTCAGGCATGGTGGTGAGGGCACAAATGGCCGCCACAGAGGGGAAGGCACACACCAACACAAAGACACGCCAGCTGTGAAATTGGTAGGCCGAGCCCATCTGGAAACTCCAGCCTACATGAAGAGAGAGAGAGAGAGAGGAGAGGTGTCAGAGAAAACAAGAGCTAAGAGGCAGCTGCAAGACTTCCTCTATTGATACTGTAATGCTCTGGTTGTATGCATTTCTTAAAACTGCAGTGATTAAAAACTGCATTGCAGTGATTTGTCATATGTGCTCCCTTTTTATGAGCCAAGTCGCACTCCTTTTACCACTATTTCACCACTAGTTCACTTGCAATTTTATATCACCGACACGCATCTGAGAGAATTTGGTCTACTGAGTAGAGAGGCTGAAACCACTGATTAAATCAGTTCTGATTATACCAAACCTTGTTAAGATAGCTGCTGGTGACTAAAGTAAACAAGATGAAATTAAGGTAATGCTCATTTTGCAACCCACTCAAACACCCCTGAAAATCCCTAAAACCTGAAAGCCACTAATGTAGTTGTTCCATAGTGCTGCATCAAATGGCAGTGGTGGAAGAAGTATTGACATCTTTTCCTTATGTAAAAGTAGCAGCACCACAGTATAAAAATACTCCATTACAAGTAAAAGTTCTGCATTCAAAATCTTACTTCAGTAAATGTACTGAACTATTAGCACCAAAATTTAAGTATTAACAGTAAAAGTACTCATTATGCAAAACTGCCCCAATCAGAGGGCTATATCTATTATATATGTGTGTATAAATGTCAATATTATTGTTGATCAATATCATTTTAATGTTGTCAAGGTGAAGCTAATTTTAACTACTTTATATAAGATTGGGTTGATTAACCTGTGAAAATGCATCATATTTTAGAAGTTGATCACATGTTTTGTATAAAAAATGTTCACCTGTAAAGTAACAAGTAACTATATATGTTAGTGGAGTAAAAAGTACAATATTTCCATCTGAAATGTAGTGGCGTGGAAGTAAAAAGTAGTAAAAAACAAGTACAAAGATGTCAAAACTGTACTGCAGACAGTACTTGAGTAAACTCCACCACTGTCAAATGGAAACAAAGGCATCTTATTTTTTGATGTAAAAGGCAATGGTTAAAATGACAGGCTGTCACTCATTCACCAACACATTAACAAACTGGCGTACATATTGCCTGAGACAATAATTTCCTGAGTGAGTGATCTGTTTGTTTTTCTCACCGTAGTGTGGGATGATGGCCCACGCCATGGCGGAGGCGTAGATACCACCGATCATCCAGAACATGCAGAGCCAGCTCAGATGCTCTCCTCGCTTCTCCTGGGCCAGGAACTCAGAGTAATAGGAAAACACGATGGGGATGGAGCCGCCAATACTGTGGAGTAAAGAGGGAGGCAGGAATGAAAAGGGAAAGACGATTAAAAGAAGAGCAAGAGAAGGGATCCACGTGGAGGAGAAGCAAATGGTGGGTGAGATAAGAGAGAGGAGAAAGAGCAGGGGAAAGACAAAAGCAAGAAAGATGACAATGGTCAGCAAAAAGAAAAAGAAAATAAATTAGGTAATGTGAAGAAAGAAAAGAGAAGAAAACAATATAACAAAAGGAGGGAGGAAGGAAAAGCATAAAGAAAAAAATGAATTAAAAGAAAGGGATTTGAGAAAAAGCAGCAGGAGAGAGTGTGAGATATGAGAGACAATTGAGCAGCCTTGTAGTTGATTAAGAATGAAGATTAAAGTCTTAAACACCACCAATAATGGCCCAGCGGACTGCAATCGATAGCACCATCTTTATGGCCTCTGTACATGTTCCATCACAACAATTTACAACCTGACGGGAGCTGATGGCGGGAACACATTCAGACTCAGAGCTCTGCAGTCAAACAGCAGCAGTGTTGTTAATAAAATGACTCGATTTGGAAAGGTTTAAAGTTCACCACGCTGCAAATGACAGCAATATCCATAATGAATAGGCTACTATGCACATTTCACCAGAATAACAGAGACTTAACAGTTTCACAGTCTGCAGATTCTTTTTAATTGTGGAAGGCAGGGTAGAAGGAGCGGTCACAGCTTTTTTTCTGATTGCTGAGCTGGGCTCAAATCTGAGCTACAATATATATTATTATAGAGAAGCTCTAACAAATTACTCAATTGCATGTAGTATGCAAATTTTAAAAAATAATAATTTACTGCCAGATTTCACTGTCATTGTACATTAGAGCCATTATCTGAAGAATTTGAAAATGTATGATGTTGATGCCCCCTAGTGGTAGTATCAACAAGAGAGTCTACAGCCATGCTAGCAGCTCTGCAGAGCAGTAGTTAAACACAGCAGTGCTTTGAGCTAAACGCTAACGAGGATATTAAACAGGTGATGTTTACCATGTTCAGCATCTTAAATTAGTGTATTAGTATGCTAGCGTTTGCTTAGCCAGTGGCTGAGAGGATATCTTAGTTTTGCAAGTATAAACCAAGTCAAAGTTATTACAGTTCATCCTGTGAGGAATATTAATGTCTGTACTGAACCGAACCAAATTGTCAAGATATTTCACTCTGAATCAAAAATGCTGGTGGCGCTGGATGAAAAGTCAGGGGATCGCCAAAAGAATACACCGTCTAGGAACCATGAACGTTTATACCAAAACATTGCGCCAATTTATGTGGTAGATGTCAAGAAATTCCACTGGAGAGTTGAAAACTTTGACCTGCTGGTGGTGCTAAATGAACACCATTCAAAACCAAACTATAAACTTAATGGTGCAGCTAGAGTAGACATCAGGGGTTCACCAAAATCAGTAGGATTCATCCTCTGGGGGCCAAAAATGTTTGTACAAAGTGTCATGGCAATCCATCCAATGTTTCATTCTGAACCAAAGTGGTGGACCGACAGACACTGCCATCCCTAGAGCCACACCACACACACAGTGACTTGAAACTAAGGCCGCTTTGTCTTTGGTGATGTGTTTTTCTTATTCCTTTGCATAACTGACAAAAAATCTAGACAACATGATTTCATATGGAAATATTGCTAGTGTAGCTAAAACTAGATAAGCTAATATTTACCTACTGTATCTAAAACATCTCAAACCTGGTGAAGGTCACGTTTTTAAAGTCAGACCCTGACAATCGGAGCAAGAGCCGCCATTTTGCTGACATTTTGCCATAGCCACCAGCATTCAACAACACAGGCAGAAACAGCCTGAAGAGACCAGAATGCAACGAAGCCACACATTTTTAATTTCAAATAATGAGTGTGACAGCAGCTACATTTATATGCCGTTGCACTCAAGTTTAATCAAAAACGGTTAGTTCAGGCTCATTGTGTGGAGGTTGTTGACTTAAGTGAATGAAATTTCTTCCTTAAGTGCCAGTAGACAAAACAGTTTGAAGGAAATAGGAACATCGAAAAGCACAGTCCAACACACTAAACATCACAGACATCCAAGTGTCTCAGGGTGGATTTTTTCCTTTTAATATACAGTATATTTATCTGTCCTCTGACATGTGGCATTGCTCTGCTTGTCAAGTCGACTGATGTACCACAGTGGTCGTGACTGTCTCATTTGCAGCCCTGGGTGCTGTGCCCGTGTGTGACTCATCTGTCTCCTTACCCCACACCAGAGGCCAGGCGGCAGAAGAGGAAGGAGACGTAGCCCTGGACAAAGGACGAGAAGAAGGCAAACACGCTGTTGATGGAGAGGGAGATAAGGAGGGTCTGCCGTCGGCCAATCCGATCAGCCAGGCCGCCCCACACGAAGGCCCCGACCATCATCCCCAGGTACACGATCAGACCTGAAGGGAGGAGGGAGGAGGGACGAAGAGGGAAACAGAGCGATGGAAGAAAGAGGGAAGAGTTGGTGTTTTAAGAAAGAGGAGAGAGGAAGAGAGTAATGGCAGGGGAATGTGATGGGAAGCAATAATGAGGGAAGAGAGACAGAGGACATGATAATGAGGTATTATTCATCAGTAAACTCATTGATATTACTTCCAGCCCTCACTTCCACTCTCATTAGATTTCCAATACCCAGAAAATTAGCTCATTTGGCAGCTTTATTAGACAACTAAAGTATTTTGCATAAAGCACAAAACAGAGAGAGAGAAGCATAATCATCTGAACCGCATACTGCCACAGCAGAGAGGTGGTGGGGTCAACATTATAATAATAATAATAACCTTCTTTGTACAGCACTTTTACAAGTGATTCACATAAGAAAACAAGACATAACAGAAGTAATTTGGACTGTACAAAGAAAAGACCACTTACTGGAAAATTTAAATTTAGAAAATTAGTTTTTAGTCAAGAAAGTCACAGCAAATGCACAAGTCAAGACCGGAGGAATTCTAATATAATTTTGTTGCAAGTTCTTAGGTTGAGTGAGGGTACTTATGGGGGAAAAAAACTCCCAAATGTAGGCTAGAGTCAGTCCAAGGAGTGCTTTAAAAGTAGTAATCTTAAAGCTTTTCTAAAATCAACTGAAAGTCAATGCAATGGGTTAAAATGGGGGTTATGTGATTGCTTTTATTTCTTCTAGTTATGGTCTGGCTGCAGCATTTTGTATGAGCTGGGCGAGCTTTGCAACTCAGGCAGTTAAGCAGGGAGTTATAGTAATCAATTTGGGAAAAGGTGAAAGCATGAATACCTTTTTCCAATTCAGAAAATAAATAAAATTGATCTAATGTTTTTAAAAATGTAATTGATCACTTTAAAAAAACAAAACATCACTTTCTTGCTGAGAATTAGATTGAAAGATCTGTACCACTCTCATGTCTGTATGTTAAGTATAGAGCTAGAATCAGGAGGCGATTAGCTTAGCTTAGCTTAGCATAAAGCTAAGAAATTGTGCTCAGCAGTAAAATCTCAACTTTTCTGTCTGTGTATGGATTAAACAAATGAGATATAATGGGTTGATTAGAGATTTTAGAGATGCTGGTACGCACATTTTTGAGCTTTGAAGAGAGCCAGGCTAGCTGTTTCCCCTGGCCTATAGTCTATGTGCTAGCCTAAACTAATCACCTGCTGGCTGTAGCTTAATTAGTAGCGTACCAACATGAGAGTGGTATAGATCTTCTCATCTAACACTCTGCAAAAAAGCAAATAAGCGTCAAACTCTTCCACTAACATAACAATTGAAAGTAAGATTGGAAACTTCTAACATCTTACAACTTCTCCATTATGTCTTTTTTGTTTTGTACCAAAAACATCCTTTATGCCTCCAGTATCATCTCACTCGACACTGTATATACTGAATATCATGAAAAAAGCTGGAGCCTTCTTTCCCGCACCAGGAAGTCACTGCCAGGGAGCAGACAGGTTGATAACAGAAACAAACAACACCGTTGTCAACCCAGTCTTGTGATTTAAGGCGCTAACATGACTCACATCCCATGCACTTATCCAAGTTAGCCTTTCTCTCTCTCTGTCTGTGTCTCTAGCTGTCTCTCTCCCTCTGTGACACTGATGATGCTCCCACACACACACACACACACACACACACACACACATCGGTTGCTCGCTTGCAATCGCTGCCTTATTGACATCCTGTCAACAGTCTTCACGCTGCCTGAGCCTGCAGTGGCACACGTTATTGGTGAGATCACTCTGAATGAATAAGGAGGAAAGGGCCGGTGCACAGTGCCTGCTCTTGACATCTGCGTTTAAATCTCGTTCTCAGATTTCTGTATGTAAAAAGCAAGGAATCTTAAATCAGTGCTATTTCCTTTTTCTTTTATGCTATATTCCACTGAATCCGACAGCTTTGTCAAATACTCTATTTTGATTGGACAATCAAGTCAGTCCACTGTTTCATTCTGTATCAGAGTCAAGACGTCAAGTCGATTTTGTTGATTTCAGGTCAATTTAACTGACAACATCTTGTGCCAATAAGACAATACTACCTCATTACCGCAGGCAAACAGCTTTTCAATTGACAAAACAATCTCAACTCAAGGTCCACTTGTTCCAGAGCTTTCAACCACATCTCAGTTAAGTTTTGTCAACTGCTGTTTTCAAGGTCTAGAAATAACTGTAAACTTAACTTGAAGCCAAAGTGGATGAAAAGTGTTCAGAGTAATGGAGCGTTTGAACATCCACAGTTCCATTACAATGTTTAATATTTTATGGGTTTACCATTAGGAAGGCAAATGTGCAGCAGATAGTTGCATTTAACTATCCTCACTGTCCTTCACTTCCCTTGTAATGGCCACTCAACCTGAGTCAGTGCACTTTGTCTTTTTAACTGTTAGTCATTGTAATAAGTAATAAGCCGTAACGACCAGCTTGATGTACACTGCTCTTTACCACAAACCACCAACAACCAAGGAGACAAGCAGCAACAATGAAGGCACAAGTTGTTTCTCCACCCATTATTCAGTGTTTGCTGCAAATTACGTGAAATCAGCCCTGGCTTTATATTGCTAAATGGCATGAATGAGCCCTCATGGGGTCAATTACCCAAGAAAACAGAAGCCTAAATAGGCTTTAAACTGATCTGTTGAATCAGCTAAAATAATCCATCACACAGACTAACAAGCCCACTGCTGAGATGATGAAGTTAGTATTTGCTAGACTTATAATATTCAGGGAGAAAAGGCCAAAATTTAGCACTCGGGATGGATGTTCTTGAGTTGGAATGATATTAAGAGGGGTGTGTGTGTGTGTGTGTATGACTCATTTCCTCTGTCTGTGTAAACACTGCAGTGCTGAACAGGGGAAGAAGTGACTTTCACCCTTTGTTTGATTGATTGCAGGGGATTCTTTGTGTGCATATGTTGGCGTGTTTCCATAATCCCAGGTGTGTGTGTGTGTGTGTGTGTGTGTGTGTGTGTGTGTGTGTGTGTGTGTGTGTGAGCTTATCTGCATGTGTTTCACCCTGGCAGGGCAGAGAGACAGCTGTGAGCCGCTTCTCCTGACAATACACCTCATAGCGGCAACAATGAGCCAGCGATGATGACTGGGCTCGATAGCCGTCGCCGCAATGCAGCAGCCTCGAGGTGGACGGACGGACAGACAGACAAGAAAGACAACCAGAGTGACCAGGATGGACCATACAGTACAGTATCTGTTCTCAAGCCTCCCTAGTCTCCCCTGCAGACTGGGAATCTGCCTGCTGTGCTGACCTGTCACTATCTGTCTGTGTGGGTGGAATGCATTAACAGCTGCATTTGGCTCAATAATAAATTATTTATGTTATATATCTGAGGGGTAAAATAATTGATTAGGAGTCTAAACGTAAGTGCAAAGCTTGACCAAAAGCCAAATCATGCTGTCGTCAATACACAGAAGGCAAAAGCAGTTTGTGACTTTGCAGTTTGGCCACTGAATAACATCAGTTAGGACAGTTAGAGAGAGATGAAGTGATGAAAGCCTGAGTTTGTGAGTTTCTTTTTTTTTTAATTGCAGCAGTTTGACATGTTACAAATGTTATCTCAAAATAAAAGGAACAAGAAGTACATGTTTGCCTTGAAAAGCATATTTATTCTGTGAAATGGACTCTCGTGAGATCATATTTGTACCTAATGATCCACCATAAAGGTACAAAATGGTTTCTGAAACAAGTTTGTACCAATGCATCCTGAACTAAAGGTAAAGTTACTTAAGGCGGCTATAAATAAAATTCTTAGCAGCACAAAAGCTATTTTAAAAACACTGTTCGCTACCTGCCCAGCAGACAGAAAAGTTAGCAACTAGCTGGTGAACATTGTGGAGCATTTAGCAGCTAAAGAGCCAGATATTCCCCTCAGGAGTTAGTGGAGACTGAGCTAAAGGGAAGAGTGAATATTGGACTTACATTTGCTGAGTGGCCAGAAACAGCTCCAAATAAATACTAATGTTTTTCTGTAACTGCTGGACGTGTAAATAAGCAGCTGTTTGCTAACAGGTTTGCCATATCAACTTAAAAGGTGATATCATGTCCATGTGGCCAAAAAATCAGTTATTGCATGGCTAAGTCACCTTGATTGGGGCTTCTGAATACTGCAGCGGAAAAAGTAACCTCTCACCTCTGCAGAAACCCAGGTCTAATTCCCAGCAGCAGTGTTGGCTGGTGGGAAGTTGGCATGGGATCCCTGTACTGGTTGTTCTTTTTATCTGACCCCTCTTGAGACCAAATGTGGGAGTTACCACTAAGGATTGCAGTGGAAGATACACTGCAAACTGTCAATCATTGGGGAAAATGGGGGGAAATGCCCCAAAAAAGGCAGCACGTTGATTTTGTGTTAAATATAGCCTGATAATGTTTTTTAATGTCCCTTTTGGTGACTAGCGGTGCATAATTGTACTTTCGTAGCCATACCAAAATGTACTTGCAAGAAAGGTGACCTACACTTGTATACCGCTACAGCTGCAACCCTTTGTACTATGTTCTGAGTGTACAGTACGTCTGGCATTTGCATTTATCTTTTTTCAGTGTCATGAAATCAGCAACAAGGAGATTCAAAGGCCATGACAAGGTTTCAGGGTGACACATATTCTGCCGACAATGACTCTGCCGAGCATCCAGCAGTGGTAAGCCACCAACCATTGATTCATGTTATATTCTTTTGACAATTTCACACCTTAAATTATGCATTTTGCTCAGATAAATAATTTTCCTATTGGTAGAGTTTGGTGGTGCTTTTCTGACTTTTGATATGGGATGTTTGTTAAGCCCCTGAGGCTTTTATCACCCTTCAGTGTCTACATTTGTTTCATATTTATTTACTATGACTTCCAATGAATTGCTACACCTAACAGTAAGCTGCTTTCTCTTCCATTCTTTAATAATTCATGTGATATGCAATATTATGAGATACTGTAAAATCTTTTTTTTTTTTTGCAGATAGAGCTGAAACAAAATGAGAGGTATTCAGAAAGAGAGCGCTGAGCGGGATGAGGAGGGAAAGGACGAGAGAGAGGAGAAGCAGGAGTCTTCAGACAGCTGAGCACCTCAGCACTCCGGAGAGGAAGTGGGGGGAGGGGAGGATGGAGAGGGAGGAAGAGAGAGAGAGCGAAAAAAATAAAAAAAGAAGAAGAGGAGGGGAGGATGGTGGCCAGTCTGCGCTGTGACAGAGCTCCCAAAGGCTCCAGGGTAGTGTGTGTGTGTGTGTGTGTTATGTACGTGTGTGTGGATGAGCATGGAAAGAAAAAGTGTGTGCGCGCTGCAGGGTTGTGTGTGTTTGTGTGTACATGGGTGAGGGAGGGGCAAGGGCGGGGGGGCGGGGGGGTGGGGAGACTTAGCCATGCAATAACTGATTTTTTGGCCACATGGACATGATATCACCTTTTAAGTTGATATGGCAAACCTGTTAGCAAACAGCTGCTTATTTACACGTCCAGCAGTTACAGAAAAACATTAGTATTTATTTGGAGCACCTTCAATGGCGGCGCAACACTCACTTTACTGTATTTTAAAGTAGGCAAAAGAAATCTCTGTTCTCTTGTTTGTGTGGTATTTAGATGCATGTATTATAGGGGTGCTTATTTGTTGCATGCAGTGTAGATGATCTAGGTTTGTACTCTATTAACAGGCTTTATTACTGTTGGTTACTCTGGATAGGAGCATCAGCCCATCATCTAAAATGCAAATGAAATAATGAAATGAAAAGGAAAATGTGCAGTTGATTTGTTTTGTCACTTTTTCTCAAAGAAATCCAAATTATGGCAACATCATTTTAAAAATCCTGATCAAATATTCTGGGCTTTTTAAGTCGTAGCTCTATGTTTTGACAGATCCATCAAAACATTATTGCCAACCAAGTGGAAAAAAAAAAGGGAACCATCTGTCGCCTGATAGCTCGCATATTTATTTTCAGATGTTAGCTGAATACTAATATGCAAGCTTAATTCCTTTCTAACACTCATTTCCATTTAACATAACGTGTACCAACATGTCGTTGGTAGAAATAGCTAATTATATCCAGCAGGCTACAGCTACAGCATCCAACCTGGTTTGCCTACAGTTTCCTCTGTCTGCATCTCCCACAGGAGCCAATAAATCAAACAGACACAGGTAGTTCTTCTCTTCCATCTTCTCTTCACCCCTTCTGTCTCCCTTCATCCTTAATCTCAGCTTTTGATTCTATGTACATTAAAAGGCCAAGGACACATTGTGACACACAAAGGTTACTTTTAGCCTCAGGAACAACTGTGCAATAGCTTCCTCAAATAAAAAAAAAGGCTAATTGTGCATGTAACCGCAGTGCAAAGATTGTAGCCACAAACTCCTGGAGAATATCTTACACAAGTGTGGCTGGAAATATCAAAATAATTATGTGCAGTGAGGCTATATATATACCAGATATTTCCCCCTTCGTCTACAAAATTGTCCCAGCAGCCAGAGTACACCGATGGCTCGACAGCGTGAAATCTACTTGACATTAAAAGTACTTATGCTTATCCAGCACTTTTCCAAAAATCTCCTTCCAGTGTGGCAGAGCTGCTGCATGTAACAAACCCCTACTTTCTTCTTCCCATTATGACAAACCAACCACGCTGCAGATGCGACCTCTGCAGCTTCACAACAAGGACAAATCAATGACAACCTCTCTGTGTGTTTCTCTGCTGCCTGTGAAAGTGTCTCCCTCTAGCTCAACGTGCAAAAACGCTGCACCACAGGCATCCCTGCTGTTATTTAACAGCCTCACTCTGGTTTTCCTACTTTTAATTTCCTTACTTAATTTTAAAATTTTGAGCGCTGAATCAATGCATGGATTACAGGGTCCGTAATATGTACTTACAACACATCTAATGTCAAAGTCTAGCTGGCAGTGATGTGTTTCTGCCACTGAATTCCTCTCTCTGGATACATCTTAATGCTTTCAGCTGTGAGGGACCTCATATTCTGCAGGCGATTACAACTCACACATGTGCAGACGCTCACTATGGCACAATGCATACAGTACAACCGTGCGCACACAATACGAGTTAAAGTGGCTGGCACCATGACGGCAGAGGAAGCTCCATTTGGACGGCGTGGAGAAGAAGAGGGTGAGGGGGGATGGGGGAGAAGGAATCATGGGATGCAGAGAGCGTGAGCGAAGGAGGCTCTCTAGCATGAGTCAGGCGAGTTGCGTAACGGGAGAGGGGAGGGAACCGGGGCCGGTCATGTCTCCCTACTGGCTCTCCCTTAGCATGACACAAACCCAGCCAGAGAGAGGGGAAGGAGGGAGAGATGTAATGGACCAGAGGTGAGAGTAGCTCAGTATATTTACTCTAGAGTAATGTCAGTACAAATTTGAGGTAGGCTCTTTTAAAATGTTCATGTTTAAAAATAATATAAGCTCATGCAAAATCTGGAATATATTTTTTTCTTTCTTTGCTTCTTTCATGTCTTCCTTTCCCCCTTCTGTCCTTTTCCCTTGCTACAGTATACTGTCTTTTTTTCTTTCCTTCCTTATTTTCTTACTTCCATCCTTCCTCCTTTCCTTATTATTTTTCCAATTTTCCCCTTCTGTTCCCTCTGTTCTCATGTCTTTTCCTCTTCTTTCTTTCTTAATTTCTTTTGTTATCTCCTTCTTTCCTAATCTCTTTCCTTAGTTTTTCTTGAAAATGTGATTCCTTACTAAAAGGTACACGTTTTTCTATCCTGACAGTGATACAAAACTCTACACTCCTTCTTAATGAGTGCTTTTATCTTGGACTCTGGGGTACAT
Organism: Macquaria ambigua; assembly: GCA_008360985.2. Classification (NCBI taxonomy): domain Eukaryota; kingdom Metazoa; phylum Chordata; class Actinopteri; order Centrarchiformes; family Percichthyidae; genus Macquaria; species Macquaria ambigua. The sequence continues at coordinate 243,468 of VMKM01000684.1, read as the reverse complement.
CTTACTTGTTTGTTGACTTATACCTGCAACAACTGATTTTTTTGGCCACTTGAGAACGGCAGAAAAAAGCTGTGAACACAACAATGACATATAATCACCTGATAAAGTTGACATGGCGAACTTGTTAGCAAACAGTTGCATATTTACACGCTGAGCAGATGCAGAGCAACATTAGTGTTCATTGATGCTGAGAATGTAGCGAACAGTGCATTTATCTGAGCTTTAAAACAGCTGCCTGCTGCAGCCGAAAATGGCACTATTTAAAGCGGTGAGAGTGAACCAAAATGAGGTGAAAATGCTAAGATGCTAAAATGAGGGGAACTTCACTCGTTAATCACTATGATCCACGATCCATTGTTGTTATCAGAATATTGATTAAAGCCGCTTTAAGTAAATATTTTAATGGACTTTTACTTCTACTGGAGTATTTTTCCACAGTGCTATTACTTCTGCTGCTGCTTTTACTTTTTTTGTCACCACTGGAATAGACATTACGAGTATGGCACACATGCACAGAGCCTACACATGCAAACTGTTACGGACGTATGAGCAGACAGACACATTCACTCACTCACACACAGGCTGGTCGCTGTGCATGCCGGCACTGCAATCCACACCTTGTCCTGCGCATGGACCACTGGGAAAATCACACAACCCAGTAACCAATTAAAGGCATGGATGCCTGCCAAATGTAGCTGTGTGTGTGTGGATACATACTTCATATATTTTCTTGTGAGTTTATGTATGTGTATGTAGTCCCATTTTTCTGTATAACATACTACTATTTTCCCATATAACAGAGAAAACTGCACATCTTATTATTACACCATATGAATATAGCCTAATTGTTAAAAAAAAAGTGTGTTTGTTACAATCAGACAGAAAAAACTGAGTGGAAAATCCCACATGAACATGGCACTTAACCACCCCACTGATGCGGTACTGCAGCTCACTGACCAGCAGCAACTAGAGCTGAAAAAGAACATACTGTACTTGATCAGCAAACCCTTATTTATCAAAGCTTAAAAGAAAATCTAAATATAAACTTCTTGTACAGTGAGTACAAACTGTAACCTTTTTAAAAGAAAAATAATCAATCGGAATTAATTTGGCAGAGGATGACAATTTGCATAGAGGCCAACTCCACCATGTTCCTTTTTAAACAGCACAGACGCTCAATACACAGGCTTCCCCGACTACTGCAGGGAAACAATGTTCATCATCATGGCAGCAGTACAGCTGAACTGTCAAAACCCTGAGAGTGCACTGGAAAATGATGTAATTAGATCTCATCTAATTCATCAAAATCAACTAATGCAGCTGAATATTTAAGTCCATGTCAAGATATTGTAAAGTTTATGTCACTAGTATTTGGATTCCTTCAGCTCAACAGAACTTCTGATCTAATTCTTCTGTTTTTATCTCCTTCAAGTTTGGATAATGTGGATTCGGCAGCATTTCAAGTTCAGCTAAATTAAATGCATACCTGAATCTGATTTAGCAGTATTTTGAAATCCACTATCAAACCTAAGTCAAATAGTATTTACAGATGATGTTGTCAGTTTGTATTATCCTGCTGTTAGTTCTAGCTCTTGGTTATGTTTAGCATATCATTTCACTTCAGATTGTAAATGTCTACTTTAGTGAGTGTATTTACTACATTTCCCAAAATTCTTTCTTCTTTCAACAACCCACAAAAGAATAGGTGTGAACTTTGCATGCTGTAAAATGCCAATAATGCTTGCCATCTATTTTACACAAGCAAGCTCCAACAAAGCTGGACAGGAATATCTCAATGTGATGTCAAACCATCTAGATTTCAGCCAGTGGAAGAAAACAAACAAAATATCTCTCTGAGTATCTCTATGTGGAAGATCTTTCTCTCTGTATCTCCTGACACGTTTGATAAAATACATATTTTTAAATCTGAGTTCTTTACGTAGATTACAAACAGTATGTTTGAATTTGTTATCCTCAGGAGACCTCTGGCTCTTGTTCACGGTGTCCTTGCTGGGAAGGCAATGACAGATGGCGAGGCAGGTTTTGACTGATTGGACATTGGCCCTAAGGCTAGGAAATGATCACGAGGTCTTTGCCCACTTCACAGCATACAGAAACACAGACACAGCAACGGACAGACATGTAGCATATACTGTGAGGAGGCAAACAGAAGGAAGAAAAATAGAGTACATTGGCATTTTGAAAAAAAAAAAAAAACTGTGCCAACAATCACCTTCACACCAAGACACACGCATACTGTCCAGCTAGAAAACAGCTGAACTGAAGCAGAGAACATTGTGTTTGGATTGGCTGAGAGTTCGATTTAAAATTCTAGTGCTGTTCAGAAGCTGCACAGGCAGTTGAATCTTAAATAGCTGTAGTTCCTCTGCCAACGAGGCTGTAGAAAAGCAATTACTGGGGGATAAGCTGCAAAGGTAACTGCTAAGATAAGAGATAAAATGTGAAGCTGTGGCATAAACTCCTAAAGGAGGCACTGAGACGAAAATAAACAGAAAAAGGGCACAGAAGACAGTTGATGAGTTGAAAGAAAACAGTTGCTCGGTGGCCACAAAGACAAGACTGTGTTGGTACTGCAGAGATCACGTGTGTGTAATCCCTCCTCTCATGTGTTTAATAAATGTTTTTATAGAAGTATCTCATTTATTTCTATTTGGAAGCAAGAGACTGATATCTGGAAATCTTACCCAGCATGCCCTTGTTGGGCTCGGATAGACACATGTCCTTCTCTGCACTGGGCAGCACGAAGCCGACCACAAAGATCTCCACGCCATCCGCCATCAACGCCAGCCCCAGGACAAAGTAGAGCGTCCACTGGAACTTCCCATGGCCACACTCCTGCAGGATGGTCTCATACTGCTGGGCCAGCTCCTCCTGGTCTTTCCTCCTCTCGCTCTCGTAGGCTGACAGATCCCTGAACTGCTGCGCCTGGGCGGCGGTCACCCGATCCATTTCGCCAGCCTTGCCCGAGTCAGCCCTCGGGATGCCCTGGTACTCGCCTTCATAGATCTCATCATCCTCGTCGTGTCCTTCAGTGGAGTCGCTGTGACCTTCATCGTCATTGGCCCGGCTGTCATTGCGGTAATATCCGCCATCATTGCTTGGCACACCGCCGTAGTCTTCATCATCATCTTCCTCCTCAAAGCGTTTATAGGAGCGCTTGGTGTACTCGTCGGCCACCTTGTCCACGCTGCGCCCCACTTTCTTGCCGACCTGTTTCTTGGCCACTTTGGCAATGTCCTTGGCGCCACGGATGAAGTCTGAGCGGCCGTCTCTGTAACGCCCGTCGTCGTCCATCTTGGATGTGGAGGTGGTGGTCAGTTGCTGCTAGGAATGGGAGGTATCAGGAGCGGCCCAAGCACATGAGTGTGCAATGGGGATTTCTGTTAGCTGATGAATTCAGCACCACGGATAGCTCCCTGCTCCACTGCACTGCTGCTGTTGGACTTTGGCCAGCGTGCGCTCGGATACCAAATCCTGTGGAAAAGCAAAGAAAGGGGTTTGTGTTAGCATGACTCATCACAACTGGCAGTGTAATGTGAGGAAGAAGCATACATTGTAAGCACATTTTTAAACAATCTAGATCAGAGCCAATTTATACTGAAACACAAAGGACTATTGCAGGACACATTATTTGGCTCAGCACTAATGACTGAAAAAAAAGGACATGACAGCTTTAAGGAGTCTAGGAGCTCAGTGGCCTATATTGACTGAACAGCAGTTATCTCATAGCTCTCTCCTCAGCCCAGCACAAATCACAGTGTGGCATTTACAGCAGCGCACCGCAGAGCCAACATATAATGGGACCATGCTGCGACACAGACATCTGTAATTAACAAGCAGGGCTGCAATGTCGAGCATTAAAGGTCAATGTATATAGAAGGTACCACTACTGCTGGGGTTAGACTGAAGTTCCCACTGAGGACACTTGTGATTACAACCTGTGTACTCAGACTAATGTTAAAACCAGATATTTATTGCTAGGAAGTCAGAACATAATGTCACTTCATGGTGGTCTGGACAAAATGTCAGGAGTGAAATTTGAAAGATATGTTAACAGAAAGGTTCCCTGATCTAACAGTGTAGAAGATATGATCTCGTACTGTTCTTGTTGGTCTATTATTTATGATATCTATGTCTCAACACTTTTTAATTCATCTTCCTTCCTTCTACTCGTCCGTTCTGTGCCATCCTCCCCTCCTCCTGCTCTCTCACACACCCCCTTCCATCACTACTTTTAAATTCCTCCCTCCATTGACTTCCTCATCAAGTTGAGAAGAGACAAGAAGAGAAATATACAGAACAGAGCAAAAAAAGGGCCATCGTGAATCAATCAGCAGGCCACCGTGCTCCTTTTCCATGACACTGCTGTCACTGTGATGCTGCCCTTGTTTGTCTCACTGACGAGGACATACTGCGCCAAGGAAAAGGCTGCAACCACTACAAACGGCAAAACAAACTCAGCAGGGAGGACACCATTAGCATATGGGTTCACCGTTTCGGTGAGCATTTGACATGCTATGTATTGTTCAAACTGTAGCTTTAACAGCAGCGCTAATTTTTAGGCAAATTACTTTCACCTTAAAAGGAATAGTTCAGCATACGCTTATTCACTTTCTCGCTGAGAGTTAGATGAGAAGATCGATACCACTCTCATATCTGTATGGTAAATATGAAGCTATAGCCAGCAGCCTGATAGCTTAGCTTAGCATAAAGACTGGAAACTGGTGGAAACAGCTAGCCTGGCTCTATCCAAAGGTTACCTACCACCACCTTGTATCTCCTTGGGATTATCCATACTCAAACAGAAGTGTAAAAACCACAAGTTGTGGTTTGATGGGGGGTTAATGTGTCGGAATATTTCCTGGCTCTAGCTTCATACTTAACGGACAGATATGAGGGTAAAATCAATCTTTTGGGAGCTAAAATCCAGTGTGAGGACACACTATACACACTACTGTACGTGTGTATGTGTTACACGCTCCCCCCTCTTGTGTTTTTCTCCCTCTTTCTCTCTCTTTATCCCTTTCTCAGGTGTTCCTGATTGGGGAATTAAGCAGTGGCCGGCCCCTATTTTAAGGAAGGCTGTGGGAGGAGATCTCTCTCTGTCAGACGAGCAGCCTTCTAACCATTTAGTGTTCTGTTTTTCTGGTTTCTTGTTTTGTGTTTCTTTCTTTTGAGGATGGAGGTCTGGTAGTCTAGTTTTCGCGGCTTTTGTTGATAGTTTAGTTTGTGCACTGTTTTTGGTAGGTTAGGGGGGCAAGTTCTGGGTCCGCTTTGTGGCTGGCCCAGACTTCCGCCATCTTTTGTTATGTTTGGCCAGGCCTCCAGACTCCCATAGTTTTGGTTAATGTGTAGTATTATTTGGTTTCTTAATAAAATATCTTTTGGTTGATACAGTTCTTCAGGATTGGAGTCCTTTGTATGTGTTGCTGGCCACAGAGGTGAGCCAAACGTTTGTGTTCTGGTGGTGGCCGTAACAGTATGTATTAATCATTTAAGGTTAAGGTAATGAACAGCCATCAGCACATTAAAATAAAACACTAATGGTCAATGTTGCTGATCTGGGAAAAGAGGCTGTGCCTGTACTATCTCCCATTTGTACCCAAATGCGCACACACCTGACCCACAATCTATATATGAGCACATTTTGTAAAAAATGATGAAACACTACATTTTTTTCCTGTATTTTCAGCATTAACTCTTCACCAGCAGCTACATGTTGGATGTTCAGTAAAAAAAAAACCACACACAGAGTGGTAAGGACCATGCGTCACAGACAACGCGCGCTCCAAGCGTGTGTGCGATTTCACCAACAACAAAATGATAACCTGGTTGGTTCACAGCGACATATTTTAGTGTCAAATTCACTACAAACCCAGTTTTCAAAAGGCAAGTGACTGAGTTAAATAGTCAGATAATCCTCCAACCATCCATGAGTGATAAACAGATACAGAACGGCCAAAAACTTTGGCACGTCATCCACTGTGTTTTGGAGTCGGTAACACTGGATATTGAGATTAGAACATTTGCTTTCTTTTAGCTTTTGGATGCATTTGATGACTGGTCACTACAAATATTGTGGGGGTACGTGACCCCCATCGCCCGGGGGAATTACACACTTGAACTAAAAGTATTTTGCAAACACTTTTTTGACATTTTACTTTGAGGAATATGTTTGCATACAAAAACACATGTTGTATTTACACAAAATAAGCCAAGCTTTTAAAAATATTTAATGTTGTCTAAACACAAGCAGCCATACCAGAACTTTGCCTAAATAAAATAGCCTACAATCTAAAATCAGACAAATTATTATTGAATTTTTTAGGATTTTATGAATGTAATCTGATTAAAAAATACTTAAACAAGACTATTAGTCTGACTAAGCAGTCAATGCTAACTTTCTGGAAATTACAGGACACATTTTGTTCGGTACTCAAAAAAGATTTTGGTTCAGTACCCCAGGCCCCAACCTCTGCTTGACATGTCCAGTGTCTCTAAGATGAGAGACTGTTTACTGCTTGTCTGCAACAATTACACATCTCCAGCATGCATGTGCTCATGAGACCAAGCAGAGATGTTGTGCGATGATGTGAGCAAGTCTCTGGGGATCGACTGCAGCTGTAGCCAACACTAAAGTTCTAGTAGCTTCCCACAGTCTCTTTAAAGAGAGCAGCAGCAGCAGCTCAGCATGGGTGAGAGAGAGAAAATGTTGAGCCTGAGGGAGCCGGCAGCACCCAACAACACGACCACAAACACTGCAGAACAGTGTCATGTCAAAGGGGACCTCGTCGTCCAACCCTGTCTCCTAAAGTGGTACCTAATTTTTCATGTCCTCATAGACCTGTTTACACTGAAAGTGCAAAATGAAAAATGATATTACTTATCTATTTTTGCAACAACAGCCCATTACTTTTCCTTCCTGTATAACAGCACTATTTAATGGTTGATGCTTCACATAACAGTTTATCTGAGAAACCCAGAACGTCTTGCAATAAACAATAAAATTTCAAGCTGCAGACAGTGTCAATAGGTGGAAGACATCACATAAAACCTTTTAATTTCATGGATTTTAAAGTGAGTGGCAATTCAGAGTTTAAAATATTCCTACTCTCCCTCGGTCCACTGCCCGCAGTAATAACAAGGGTGAAGAAGGTGTTGCAGGAGCCATGCAGGCTAACATCCAGTTCTTCTGAGTCATCCTCTATATTTGCTCTGGTTCAACCCTGCAAACTGTTTAACAACTACCCCTCCCCTCTCTTATGCCCTGCCAACATCCTGCTTCTGCTGGAAACACATGAAATTAAGATATCAGATCTTAGCTTACTTTAACTGTAATATATGGATACATGCTAAAATGTATTTATTTATAGTCAACATTTAAGTGAGGAATGGCGGTTGCTACAGAGATCAAACAACTGCAATTGACCGTTAGCTTACTGTTGCTACACGTGTCAAGCTATCCATTTTAGCACCGCACATATTCATTTTACAATGATAAACAGTGGCAGATTTAACATCTAAATTCGTAGTAATTTTTTAAACAAAGGGTTTACAATTGTTTCAAACGGGCATCCCAAAGCAGCTTCTCATTTCTAGCCGACAAATGTCACTTTTACCAGCTGAAATTACAACTATCACCAGCCAACTTTACCAGTTGTAGCTAGCTAATGTTAGCTAATTAATGTTAACTCTGTGTGGGGTCCTTTTTCAAGCAATTGACCCGTTTTAAATGAAAACCCTGTTAAAGGGTCTTAAATATGCATTTGATACATAATATTGTGCTAAAAGAATGAGGATAAAGCTAACAGGTCAGGACAACGCTGCTAATGTTAGCCTACAGTTCATTCAGCAGGGAAATGCTACACAGTGGATGTTCCAGTCCCAAACCTGCTTTTGTTGCTAATGTAACCTGTAATCCTAACATGATAATGCAGTTAGCTAATTAAAATTAACCTTGGTTTTGAAAGTAACATGGTTACTACTTTAGGTAGTAAGCTAGTAGCAGACATGCTAACGATTACAACTTGTACTAGAGCAGATCAACACACTGTTTAATCCATTCCTCATGTTTCTGATCATAAAGTGTTCAATAATACCCTTTCATGTTGTCATATTGTGAGGATAAAAGGCAGTAACAACCACTCTGTCTACCTCTGAAATATAATGCATTAAACAAGACCCATTTTATCATACTGTATGTTCATGTTTATAAAATCTTGGCATTTACAAACCAACATCATGGTATCACTATGCCCCCAGTGCTCTGTTATTTATTGTTGCCTCGATGTCTACGAAGTGATCAGATTGCTCTGACAGGGTAATGATCAATAAATCAATGAGCCATGTAATTAATGCAGGCACAATGGAGGGGCGGTGTTAAATTACACCGGACAAGTGCCAATAAACTGCAAACTAACCTTGGTGACACTCTTATTATTACTGCCATTCCTGTTTATTAAAATGTTTTTATCCTATTTGTGTGACAATATCTGTTCAACAAGTGCACAATAATTTTATTATAGCAAGTAAAACAACAGCAGATGTAACCAGAAAAGAGAGAGGGAGGGTAGCAGGCAGTGGGAAGGCTGGAGGGAGGGATTCTTTGAAAGCTTCCTGTGCGGCCTCAGGGGTGTTGAGCAGACAGACTACTGCCAAGCCAACATCACATGACCCACAGGTCTGCTGGGACATCTGAGTTTCTAAAAACATGCTCACTGAAAGCCAGCTGAAACTAAAACCCAAGACGAAGGGGGGACGTTTTTAGAGATTACAGAATACAAATCTACTTTAGCATCTCTTTGATCAGTTGATAATGTGTAATGACTGCAGCTTTGACATTACACAACCAGATGTCAAAAATTGAAAGCTTTAAAAGCGAGGATTCATGTTAAAGAGTATTTAATGTAATTTAGTTTGCACTGACTTTGTGACGAATTAGATTTCAGACTATTTCAAAAATTGACATGAATAATCAGAATTACATATTTAAAAAATAAGGATGTTAAAATTAGATATTTGGCTCTCATTCTCTCCAGGCTTACTAAGAGTCAAGGATCTGAGAAACAAGAGTCTATACTCAGGTAGAGCAGTGCTCTGAGCTACATGCTAACATGCTCACAATAACAATGCTAACATGCTGATGCTAAGCAGGTTTACCATGTTATTATGCATCTTAGATTAGCGTGCTAGCATACTAACATTTGCTTATTAGCACTAAACACAAAGTTTGGCTGAGGCTGATGGGAATTTATTCTTTTTGCAGGTATTTGGCCATAAACCAAAATATTGGACAAATCAAAATTTTGACCTGATGATGATGCAACATGAAAAGTTAAAGGATCTCCAACGTTATTACAAGTCATTCTGAGGGAAACATGAATGTCTGTACCAAATTTCACAGCAATCGATCCAATAGCTGTCGAGAGATCCCACTCAAAACCACAAAGGTCAACCTCATGGTGCCGCAAGAGGAAAAGTCAGGGGATGACCACAGTGAATTGGCTCCATCCTCTGGAGAGCATGAATGTGTGAGATGTTTCAGTCTGGACCAAAGTGGTGAAATGACATTGCCATCGCTCAAGCTGCACTGGAAAATTATTTTTATCACACTCTCCGCTATTTCAAAATTGAACTTTAATATAAAAACATATTGCTATCTGAGGTTCTACTCACTGCTACTGATCAGTAGACAATACATCACCACTACACCACTATGTTGGACTGAGCCATTGTCTCTTATGTTTATATAAATTACTTCAGACTTTACATGTTGCTGAACTGCACCAGTGACCAACATTTAGGGGTCAAAAACACGAACACTTCAGGCTGAACTGAGGGAACAAGCAGCCAGAGATAAATCGATTTCTCCTACACGTACATCAGTGACTAGAGTCTCAGTGGCATTGCCTTTGGGTCAGGTCTTGCTACATTTCTCACTTAATTGCTCTGTTCAAACTGACTGCTATAAAAAAAAAACATCTGTTGCTGAATAACAGAGTTATTGCTTTCGATTTTCAGCCTCACAAACGTCCCCCAGGAGGCCACAGGCTTTGGATGGATTAGGACAGAAATTATGGGTTTCAAGGTGAGTCCAAATTATACAGGCCAGAGTAAAGATCTGTCGTACTTCTTATGGTTTATCTGACAAAATTTAGTAATCCATCTATCCATGTATCCATATCTGGTTATCCTTCTTTTTGTGGTCATCTTAAGAAAAGACAAACGGCGGCTCTTTTGTTTCAGCAGTTTCTCACTCTAAAGGGCAGCATCACATCATGAGCAAACGTTGTGAAAGATAGTTGGTGCTTTGTCACCAGCCTGGATCTCATCCTATGAATTGCTCATTTTGGTTTTCACTTGCATGTTTGTGACAACTGAATGACCAATTCATGATGCTGCAGCCAGGAGATTCAACCACGTGCCACTAACAGGCAGATGTCTTAACTGTGGATATACAGCATGCAGATTGTTGGATGTCAGTTGGATAAAGGCTGCATAGTCATATTAAGCAATTGTCTTGTATTAGTTGCTCAGCTTTGACTCACAGGTTCAGCTGCTGTTAAGTCAGTCTGTTGCTGGGTGAGTCAGTCCCAAAACATTTTAGAAAACAAGGCATATTGCTACACAGATTTAGACACTTGCAACAAATTTGGACATTCACTTTTCAAGGATTCATTTAGGGCTGCAACAGATGATTTTGAAATATTTTATTGATTAATCAATTCATTGTTTTGTCTATAAAATGTCAGAAAATTGTGAAAAATGCCTACTGTAATTTCCCACAGACCAAGGTGACAATCTTTAAATGTTTTATTTAGTGTGACCAACAGTCCAAAATCCAAGGATATTCAGATTACTATCATGTAGGACAAAGAAAAGCATCAAATCCTCACATTTGAGAAGCTAGAAACAGCAAATGTTTGGCATTTAAATAACAAAAATGATTATTTGATTATCAAAATAGTTGCAGATTAATTTTCTGTCTATCGATTAATCGACTAATCATTGCAACTGCAGGTTGCAGGTTGGTTACTGCAGGTTATATATATATATATATATATATATATATATACACACATATATATGTTCATATTCATGTAAATGTTCATATTAATAGTAGTTCATGAAAGTTTTACATAGGGCTGCTAGTATACCATGTGCTGGAGAGAGTGTGGTAAAAGAGTAAACTCAGTGTCTACACCATTAGCTTCAGTTAAGCTCAGTTTGTAAAGCAGAGATGTACTATGACATAGATCACCCATTAAAGCCTAATCCAGTTTACAAGAATTTAGCACCAAACTGGTCTCGTATATTGCATACCATGAATTTCCGTCCAAGGTGCAATCACCACAGCTGAACGTTACTTAAGGCTGACTACTAAAGGTCCACAAAAACTGACTGTATGGAAATGAATAATAAACTCCCCCAACTTCTCCTCCGCAACACAGTGGATATGATTTTTCTCTATTTGAGTCTAAATACCTAACTCCACTTCCTCTAATCTGTGTCTTGGAAGCAATTTTGAAAGTGATTGCTCCATTAAGACTATATTAAAGGCCGTGTCAGCCGTGATGGTTGTGCTTGCTCACTCCTCTCCGCTCCACCCTGCTGCAGAAAATTGGATTTCATGGCTCAAAAACAAATCCACCGTCCCTTCAGAAATGTATGGGTGACATCTCCGGCAGACACTATGTCCATGTTCTGTTGCCTACACACTATGGTTCAGTAAACCTACAGTGCGGGCAGAATGCATTAAAAGGCGGGAAAAAAAGGATATGACCTTGTTTGCAGTTTTCATGAATACATTGAAAAGGAGAAACAGGCACGTGAGTGGTGTGTTTGAATATGTTTAAATGCTCATCCTTATGCAGGCTCCACAGTAAGCTGGCTACACACTAAAAATACTATTCAGTGTAAGAATTAATTAATTTTGACTGACAGCTGCCAGTAAAAAAAATGAAGCAATCAGTTCAGTTTGTATCTACATCAGGTTTGACATTTACCCAGCCTACACCGCTCCCATAAAAGACAAATAATCTGACGGGCACAGAGGAAGGTTTTACAGCTATGTAAATATGTTGTAGACAGAGAACAGGTGAGGGGCAAAATTACTCTGTGTGTGTGTGTGTGTGTGTTATTGCTAATAGCATTATCACTCCCTCAGTAAAATACATATGCTTTGTTAGGATTAATGGGTCTGTCGGGTTGTAACAATATTCATCATGGTGCTTAAAAAAACAGATTTACTAAACGTGATCCATTATGACTCCCGAAAGGTAAACATCTTTGTTTGTATATGTGAAATGCATTGTCAGTCCATTGACACTATGAACTGCCTGAAAACACTGACTAAAACCGTCAGAAAGATAATAATTATTACAACAAAATAAAAAGTACATTATAAGGAGGAATAAATAATGCATTTTGGTAACGCTTTTTCCAAATCATTTCCTTATAATGTAATGTAATTTGGTACTGATTATTGGGAAAATAGAGACAGTGTTGGTACATTAACATACACAGGTTAGCTGAAGTTTTAAATAATAATAATCATACATTCAACATAAATGAATAATCTAGTGTTCAAGCTTTTGTTTCATTACTATTTTCCATATAATTAGTACCAAATGACATAACTCTGTCCATAAGGTGGCTGTATCATTACATTCCCACTCTATAGTACCTTACACTGTACTAGTCTCCTCACAGTGGATAGTGCTACTGGGGCTCATTTTATACATTTCAATCTTAGAGCTCAAACTAATGGTTAATCCAGGTTACATAAAGGTTACACCCAGTAAATTGAGAAAATGGCAACTATTCATTTCCTAAAGGATTACTGTTTGGAAAGGTCATTTAAACTATGAAGAACCTTTAGTTTGTGGTTTATATTGTGGCTTCATGTTACAGGTCCTTTTGTCCTGGATCATCACCTGCTCTACAGGTTTGGTGCAGAGGCTGACAATAAATCTGTGTTTCCTGTCTCCAACTCTAGACACTGTATGGCCTGAATCTTGCACATCCGTCTCTGCACAGTGACTCATTCAATTTTCTATTTCTCCCTGGAGGAGTCAGCCGATTGGTTGATCCCCCCTTCATCACCATGGTCACGACCTTTGTACCAGGAGACTCTTGAGGCCCATCTGAATGCAATGAGGCAGCCCATCACCGTCCGATTAGCCTTTCACGAGCCGGAGATATTGAAATGAGAGTGGGTGTTGGTTGACTCTCTGCCTATGAATAACAAATACTTTCCTAATGTGCATATGTAGGGTTACTGTGCAGCTGTAGTGAAAATATCGCCAAGATCACTGATTGTGTATACATTTTATACTGGTGATGTCTTTTTATGCAACTGGCCTTCAGTGAAAGCTAAATGCTTTTTGGAGTAAAGAAAAACAGATAATCTCGCAGTATAAAGAGTTATTGTGAAACAAAGTAGTTCTCCAAACTGTCCTGGCATCTCTAATGAAATGTAAATAGATAATAAATTAACAGTCGGGGCGGGGGGGGGGGGGGGACCCTGGGCTGCCGTTTGCCGCTGATGAAAGATGTAATCCCATTTTCTTCCAGTGAGCGGAGAAGACACCAGAGGGATGAGAAGTGTAGCCTCGCACACTCTCACAACCACACACGCTAACACATGTGCAGTTTACAATGTGGCAGGCTAAAAGCATGCTAACAAAAGATAGCAGGCGAAAACATGGGAGCTGAATGAATCATGATGGAGCTGCCTTAAAGTCCACGCTGAACCAAGTAATCACAGTTTTACAGATTGTCTGGGGATGGAAACATTGAAAAAACACTGAAAATTGTTTGTTTTAGCAAATATGAAAACAGTCTATGTTGGAACATTTTTGTTTTTCCTGGGGTGGACGCACCACTTACAGTGGGGTTTGGTCTGGTCTGGCTGAGAGCGCCTGGGACATGAAGGCCTGGATGCTAAAGGGAATGAGCAGTCATCGCCTCAAGGTCCACTGCACTTAAAAGTTGCACTATTATTACTATTTTTATATTTACAATGGATAAATTACCACGTCTAATGTGAAAGGGAAAACTCACAGAGAATGATCACCCAACTCTGCAGTCAACCTCAGCTCTATGGAGCTTTCTTGTGTCTTTCAGCTCAGTGTTTTTATCCACAACTTTACTGTTTCTGCTCATTCACACCACTTTCCAGCCCACTGCACACTACCTGTCTAGCACTTAACAGCGGAGGAGACACAGTTAGCAACTGGCTTGTGAACATAGTGGAGCATTTAGCACCTAAAGAGGCAGATATTTCCCTCAGGAGTTGGTGGAGACCAAAACACACCTAAAAGGTGACTGAAAATTAGACTTAGATTTGTCATGAGGCCAGAAACACAACTCCATGAATGCTATTGTTACTCTGTGTCTGCTGAATGTGTAAGTAGGCCACTATTTGCTAACACATTCACCATAAAAAACCTTGTGAGGTGATTATATGTAATGTGAATTTAATGTAGCCTGATTTCAGTCGCACCCTTGCATTGTACCTGGATTGTTAAGGTGATAATGTGTCAATGTTGTGTTGCCAAAAAGTCAAGTAATGCAGGTTTAATACACCCTCTGCTAATGTTAATGAGTGGTAATCTCTCATAGGTAGTTCATGCTTCAATACTCACATTTTAAACCTAAAAATGATGACAAATGTTGCCAAGTTTGAGGGAACTACTAGCCACTGTGATATATACCACCATCTTGAAAAAGTGCTGAGATTTTTTTAGATATTTGCCTCTGAAATTTCCGCTACCAGCCCAAACATAAGCTTTTTTATTTTGCCATTTTCTGAGTCATTATACAATGATGTGATGTTATTATTATTTCATCCCTGATCGCTACAGTAAAAAAAAAAAGTGTGATTATGATTAATGCAACAGCACAACTCAGAATCTTTTCATTGATCTACAACGGTCTCCCTCTTCAGTAGAGTAGCATATTGGGAATATTATATTTCACAAATAGTCTGTCCACATCTCAACTATTTACTTTTCAGAGGAGCACTAGAGATTTCCAGCTGCCACTGAAGGAGTTATAACCACATTAGTCCGACTCCGACATGGCAGTTCTTTCAACACCAGCGCATAACCGCCATTCATAACTCTCGCTGATAGCCTTGAGCGTTTAACAATTACTCTGTACTGCACCGTTCAAACGCAAACGTTAAGAGCATCTGCTAAACTGAGCTGCTCAAAATAGATTTTCTCCTTTCACATCAGGCCTCGGCACTCGATGATAGTGGCATTTTATTTGGTGGAAGTACAAGACCCATTTAGCAGCAGACAGTTTTTGGCAGGGAAAAAGACAAGCAGTTACCGGGCTCCGAAGAAGATGGATGAGGAGGAAGAAACGAGTGAACAGTTCATATACAGCACCGCGACCGTCGCCCTTAAAGGAGTTCTCTGAATAAACTAGCCTTGATGAAATCACGCTCACAGCTCAATTTATTTTCTTGACAGCATGAGGTAGACAGAGCTACTATCTCTTCCTCTGCTTTCTTTCTCTTCCCTGATGCCCAAATAAGACCTTTGGAAACGTGTACAAGATGAATCATGACTGAATTTGACGGTTAACTAACATGTTTACATAAACAGATGAAAAGGGTATGTCCACAATGTGTTTTTTTGTCACTTTCATCTTTTTGTAAAGTTGTGTCCACATGATTAAAAAAGGGCACAGCTGTATCTTTGATCTGGTTCACCCACTGCACGCTTTACTTTGACCTCATTATGACTGGTGGATTTATGTGTGCAGTGTGTAGCAATAAGCTAGGTGTCAAACTGCCCGAGGCCCAGGTGTTGTTTCAGCATCCAAAAAGACCCAAGAAACATGATTTCATTTGAGCTGGACAATAAACTGAGATGCTACAGACAAAAAATATTTGGTTTGAACAGAATTAAGGACAAGTATTTTGCTCCTTTTCGCACAGTTTAAAGAAAGTTCATCATTTCATCCATAAATCATCAAGCATCACTACAGCAAATCAGAGTTCAGAGAAAACTATATTTATATTCATCTACTGGGTTTAAGGCTGCAACTAATGATTATTTTCATTATCGATTAATCTGCCATAATGCCCACCACAATTTCCCAGAGTGACGTCTTCAAGTTGCTTCTTTTGTCCGACCAACAGTCCAAAACCCAAAGACTCTTCGTTTACTGTCATTAATTACAAAGAAAAGCAGCAAATCCTCACATTTAAGAAGCTGGAACCAGCAAATGTTTGACACATTTGCTCAAAAAATGACGATTAATCGATTATCAAAATAGCAGGCAATTAATTTTCTTTCGATCGACTAATCGTTGCAGCTCTAACTGGGTTGCTTTGTGACATGAATACAGACTGCTAAACAGAGCAAAAATGAAAGGCTGCTGTTCTGCCTGTGCAAAAAGACCTGAGAGTCTTCTGGGATTTCTGGCAAGAACATACTGCAACGAGTCAAATAGTGACGCTGAAAAGGCTTTTCAACAGAGCAACAGAGAACACAGACATACCCAGAGCAACACCAGGAAGAAATGGTGACCAGGAAACTATGGGGATTTTAGGAAACGTGGTATTAAACCTCAATGTGTTATGCTGTGCAACCATGGATGGATTACGGGCCTACCAGGCACAGGCCCAGGGGCCCAAAGGGTAAGGGGCCCCCCTGGGCTTTACCTGCAAAATGTCAGTCAAAGAGACACATACCAACCGCAAAGAGATGCAAAACGACCACAAAGAGACACAAAACAACCACAAAGACAAACAAGAAGACCACAAAAAGATGCAAAATCACCACAAAGAGACACAAAACAACCACAAAGACAGACAAGAAGACCACAAAAAGATGCAAAATGACCATAAAGAGACGCAAAATGAACACAAACAGCTGTAACATTACAACATAGAGATGCAAAACTACAGACAGATGCATAACAACTACAAAGAAACACACAATGACCGTAAAGAGACACAAAATGAACACAAAGTCTGTGCGTCTTGCTCCTATGTAGGAGAGTTGGTGGACCCTTTTACACATCTGTGCTCATTGTCTCATAATCCGCCCATGTGTGCAACCAAACATTGTTCAAACCCACAGACATCCAAAAGATTCCACAGATACCAAATATGTCAGGTTGACTTTGGGGTAAATGTGTATAAAATGATGCACAAGACATCCAGAACTTTTCCATTTGATGGCACAGTGGAGCCATAAAAATATAATATCGGGTTTGAATATTTCAGTCAGTGCAGAGTCATGAAGAGCTGGAACAAGCCTGATCTTGACAATGATCTCTTTATCGATGATTTATTAACTGTAGTTTAGTAAATAACAGAGCTGATAAGAATGACATTCATGCCTCTGGAAGGTTTCTGATACTGTAGCTCTCAGTGCTCGAGGTAGCATTTGTGCAAAGTTGCATCCAATTAACAGCCCATCGTTTGCTGCCAGGATGAATCATTCCTGTCTCCAAATATAACCTCAGCTTTCATCACCACGCAGATTAGCACACCTTCACACAAACACATTAACACACAACTTCATGCATAAGCTATCACTCACCATTAGGGCTGCAACTAACAGTTACTTTCATTACTTATTAATCTGCTGATTATCTTCTCGCTTAATCGTTTGGTCAATAAAATGTCAGATAATAGTTCAATTACAATTTTCCAGTCCGAGGTGACGTCATCATATGTTTTGTTTTATCCGACTAACAGACTAAAACAAAAAGATACTCAGTTTACTATCATATAAGAAAAAGAAACGCAGGAAATCTTCACAACTGAGGAGCTGGAACCAATGAAAATGACTTAAACGATCAATCAGATATCAAAATAGTTCATTTTTTTATTCATTTTCTATCAATTTACGAACTGATTGATTATTTCAGCTCTCTTCTTCATTACACAGAGACATACAGTGAAGTAAGGTTTCCAATTTTAATAAATATGATGTATGATATAGCAAATACATGCAAAATCAATGTATCAAATGGATGTTCAAAATAATGAAATGTGGTCTATTTTTATGCATTACATCAAAGAAAAACACTACGATATATCACTTAGAATATATATATATATTTAAAGATAACACAACACATACTGTGCACAGCGCACATACTATATATATAGTTTTTGTGTTTTTGCTCCAGTCTTTTCTCCACCTTCATTCACACATTTACACACTGAATTAAATCTTGATGCTCATTTGACGGCACAGACGCTGCAGTTAGCGAGTGTGACAGAGACGGGCAGGAGTGATGATAGTCTTTGTCTGTGACTGTTTCATTTGTGTGTGAACATAGATGTGTGTGCCAGAGAGCCAAAGAGTGAAAAAGAAATGCATGTGTGCAAAAGTGAGAGATTAATGCAGCGTGTGTGTGTGTGAGAGAGAGAGAGTGATGGGTCAGTGGTGAATCCTCAGAGCTGCAGATGGCTGCTAATATCATGCAGCGCTGAATTCATTTCTCTTGACATCTTTGATTTCTCGTCGTGACGCACGCAGTGAATTTTCTCCTCTGATAGATTGTCCCCGAGGCTCAGCGCAATCCTGATCAAGACAACATGCTGATAGAGAAAGCATGGGTGCTGAATGAAACATGAGGTCATTCCTGAAACGCTACTGTACTTATCCATCTTACCAAAAAAACAAAAAACGAATCATCAGCTTAAGTTTAATATTCCGTATTTTTCAGAGATACAGGCCGGTCTTCAAATTACGTTCTCAGTCTATGTTTTTCACGGGTTGAGAGGGTGTCTGAGGTTTTTTCCAGACTCGTTGTTGATATGTCATTTTAGAACAAAACTCTTCACATAGTTTCTTAGCAACGCCAAGCGCCGCAGTCATCGTGGTGAGAGATGAAGTGGCCAGTGCTCTGTCTGAAGTCATTAAAAGTAAAGTAAAGCACTTTGGTTAAGCCACAACATCAGTGTGACTCATGTGTCATAACTACTTCACAGCAGTGCTGTTTCAAAACTGGCTTTAAGTGCAGTTTCATGGTCTTGCTTTTGTTTTTAAAGATTATTTGGGGACATTTTTTCTTTACAATCGTCACTGGAGAACAAGGGAAAATATGTATTTTATATGAGATGCACATAAAATACTCCTGAAGCACACAACAATAAAATCTGACTTTGTATTCAGGCTCAGTCCTCCGGATGGCCACTGATATCTCTCATGAGTGCATCGGGAGCGTTGCATTCTGGGTCGGGTCAGCACGGCCCACGCGCTTGCTCTGTTTGAAGATTTCACCCCCAAGACTCAGTCAACAAACACCTACGCTCATAATGAAGCACACTGTCTGCTGCCATGATGGGCTCAAACCACAGGAGGAGATTACATTCAGCCGTATGTTCGTCTCAAATCAGCTCGCCAAAGTGGAAAAGAGAGACAAGACAGCTGATTGTCTATATATATATATATATATATATATATATATATATATATATATATATATATATATATATATATATATATATATATAACATTAACTGTAGGAGGATGCACCAACTGCTGAGCAATAGGAAACAAGCTGTGTAAACTGCTGACAGAGTAGTTGTGATAAACTATAGTCATTCAACTTATATGCAGTTCACGGAAGTTTTTACACTCACTGTTTTAAATGCCTTCTTTGTTTCGTACTAATTAGCAAATGTTAGCATGCAAACGCGCTAAAATAAGTTAGCATTCAGCTTAAAAGCACTGCTGTGCCTAACTACAGCTTTCCAGAGCCACTATCATGACTGTAGACTCGTGTCAAGAGAAAACCCAAGAATAATGTCTCTTTGTAACTTATTGTTCCTGCATTAAAATTTAAATTAATTTATCCGAATATTGATGTATTAAATGTGAAAGGAAATGGTGTGCAGTAATTACACGACAAAGCTTTTTGTCAAACCATGATCAGGGCTCAATTTTGCTAAATTATAAAGACTCACCACAACAAAATATTAAATTATATACTTTGTAGAAATTAACATAGTCTCCGCTTTAGATCTTTGTGGATGCAGACGTTTTGAGAAGAGATTTAAATTCTGAAAAAGTACATTTTTCTTGTTAAAATGATTTGTATCGGCTCATTTTTAGCAAGCACCCTGTAGGTGAGAGGGGTCAAAGGTTAAATCAATATTATCCTCTGACACTAATCAAAATAATATAAACTCTTTGTGTGAGTTGGTTTAGGAATGCCCCCGTCACTGATGAGGTCATTGAAATGCCCTCTACACTAAAGCAGGCTGAGGTGGAAAATTTAGTACTCTTTTATATATATATATATATATATATATATATATACACATATACACACTGGCTTTTACTCATCATCCTGGCCCAGCCACAGCCTCTTGTTGTAATTTCACTCATCCACCAGCATTTTTCATCCATCCTCATCCATCAATTTTCTATCAGCTACTCTGGTCTGAGCTTTCAGGGGAGTCCTGCTGAGGCTGTGTGAAGGATCCATCAATAATTCATGTTTTGTTTCCTGGCCACACGTACAGACGGTTGCTGAGCCGACTCGTCCCTCAAGCAGTGATGTATTGGTGCTATATAAAAAAAAGAAACCTCTTCTCACAGCAGCCTCGTTCCAGTTCCTGCTCATCCGCACAGAGTCACGCAGGAAGTGACAGTTTTATTCAGCTGCACCATGCTCCTGCATGGCTCCAGGCCCATCAAGGCTAACGACACAACAGCAGCCTGAGAGGAGGGTGTGATGATTGGTTGTTAGGCTTAGCTCCTCCCCGGCTGCAAAGTCCCCTTTGGGAGAATCTGCAGCCAAACATGAGTCACGTCATTGTTCCCCTGCTTGGGCTCTTAGTGTGCACCGTCACCCTGGTGGCACCAAGGCGGCTAGCAACACCATGTCAAAACACAGTGACGTCAGCTCTCTGCATCCATTTTGGCTTGTGCTCACTGCAAAATGGACTGAAGAGGAGTCAGACTGAGGGCAGCCGAGAGGTGCAGTTCAAAACCTGCATCGCGGTAGATCAAAAGTGTTGTGCACGATACAGCTGTGGGCACAAAATGAGTTTTTCACAGAGCGTACCAGCAGCTCACATTACTGTCAGTTCCTAATGTTTTATACATTAGCATTCACCACTTGTGTAATGTCTCTGCAAGTTAATTGTGTTGTGACCTGCAGTCATCTCAAAAAGCCTTTCTTTAACTGAAGGTGTGTTTGTAAGAAAATGGCTGACCTGCTGAGAACCGAGAAATTACAAATAAGAAATTAAATTCATAATGAAAATGTGACAAATGAATCCAATAATCTCAGGTACTGAAGTCGACTATAGAAGAAATATAATAAGACTTTGTTGAGTAAATGTTCTGTTTTTGAGACTAACAAAACTTACATCATGCTAGCGGCTCCATTAGGGTACAGCAGCGCTTTGAACTAAATGCTAACGTCAGCATGCTCCCAGTGACAATGCTAACATGCTGATGTTTCACAGGTTCAATGTTTTTCATGTTCACCATTTTAGTTTAGCGTATTAGCATGCTAACATTTGCTAAGTAGCACTAAATTCATCCTCTAGAGACCATGAATGTCTCTACAAATATCCCGCCAATCCATCCAGTGGGTGTTGAGAAATTTCTCCATGGACGAAAGTGGTGGAATTTCTGACTTTGCCATAACAAAATTGCGAAAAAAAAGAAAAATAACATGCTATGTGTAATATTGAATTATGCACTTCAAGAAAACACCACTGCTTCTAAGGAGAGAGTGAATTCTTCTTAGACACCAAAGAACATGTAGGCCAAACTCTCTATGCAGACATCATTACCACTGCACTCTGCAGATGTTCTGTTGCAGCTCTTCTCTCTCAGTGAACAATGGGTGTAATGTTTTTTTTTTTTTATGGCTGAGTGAATTAAATTGTTGCCACTACAAGCTTTGCTCTTGCTTCCCTGTGCATCAAAGCCTATTTGTGTTTCTGCTGGAGCGTCTGCGTGTCATCTCATCACTGCGTCTAGTTCAATCTACTACTTTAAAGTAGTGGAGTAGAAAAGAGGAGATGCTTTATTTTATAGGTTCCATAATTTATTAATAATCTGCTAGAAGGTTTCTTAGAAGGACTTTGTAATTAGGGCGTACCGAGAAAAGTACACATATTAAAGAAACAGAAATAATTCGACATTTTGCAAAATATGCTTATTTGCTTTGTTGGCGAGTGTTCTGTGTTAAGTATGGAGCTGGCGACATGATGCAATTAGCTTAGCCTAGCATACAGACTGGCACAGCTAACCTGGCTCTCTGCAAAGTTAAAAAATATTCCCATCAGCACCTTTGAAGCTCACTATTTAACATGTTGTATGTCATGTGTTTAATCTGCACGCAAACAGAAATGTAAAAAGTTGTGGTTTTGCTGAGAGTTACATGCTGCTTCCAGTCTTTATGCTAGGCTAAGCTAACTGCCCCCTGGCTCCAGCTCCGTACGTAATGTAACGCACAGCTATGAGAGTGTGGTATCAATCTTCTCGTCTAACTCTCAGCAAGAAAGCGAATAAGTATATTTCCCAAAATATCCAAATATTTCTTTAAGTACCCACTCATTTATTTGAGTTTTTCAGAAAGAACTAGCAAAGGTACAATTTCCTTGAAAGAACTGCCAAAATCTGACATTTAAACTCAAGTAAATATTAATTTATTTTTGGAAACCTTACTCTCAATGTTTGTCTAATTGTATACTTTCCTGAAATTTACAACTATACAGAAAGATTTACATTTTTGCATGTTCAGCTGCATTGACTAAGTTACTTTGGTAAAAGACGGTTATTCTACCAATTAATTGGAATTAATTAAAGCTGTAGCAGTTGAACACTGTCTCCATTTTGCCCTAATATTAGTACCAAATTACATAGTCCATACCAGAAACCTTTCAAGGAAATTACAGTTTTATATAGGTTCCTTTCTATTAAATTATTATTAAATTATTAGGAAAGATGATGATTTGTTACATAACTACAGTAGCAGTCCGTTAAGAAAGAGGTATCACAAATATAAAAACAAGCAAAAAAACAGGGCAAAATGAATATTAATCATATGCATTTGTTTATAAAAGCCAAAGACAGTAGCTAAACAACTCCTCTGGCATATAAGAAACAAATGCACTGTCAGTTAATAGAGAGTTATGTGCTTGACACTAATCGCCGCTTCGACCCACCCATCTGGAGACGACAGAAAGGGCCATCGATTATCTTTCAGTCTCACAGTAAATCTTTAGCAGAGAGGAATGTTTCAGCAGCAGCATCACGAGCCGCAAACAGATCCGTCTGGAAAAACAATGCAGCACAAATGAACCAGCGTTTCCTTGAAGCACTGATCTAAATGTTGAAACAGCTGTGCTAATTGCTGATCTTGACAACACCCGGATGGGGGAGTTGAGGAGGATAGCTGTGCTCTACTGCACAGCAACCTGGGGTTTTTTTTTTAGATGTTAATGTATCCGGCACCATTGCTCCCAGCTGCAGGAAGAAAGAGGCGAGCTGGAACTTGTGACAGGGATAATCTCTGTGGACAGACCGGAGCACGGCCCAATCAGCAGGGGCAGCAGGCAGAAAATGGGAACACCAAACAGAGCAGCTCCCTTAGCTCCTCCTGGTTTTAAGTGGAGCTCCTGTGTGTTAAGCTGTGTGAATAGCCCTTTAAATGGGAATGCCAGCCTCACCTGCAACACAGATGTCAAGTCACTCTGCTTTTGTTGTGCTGAGTGATGCTGAGTGATGGCTCAGGGCATAGAAAGACTTTAATCAAATAATTCAAACGTCTAAAGGGATTAGTAATGATTTTCATTATCGTTTTGATTAATTCATAATCATTTTGTCTATAAAATGTCAGAAAATTGTGAAAAATGGCCATTATGATTTCCAACAGCGCAAGGTGACGTATTTAGATAGCTTGTTTTATTCAACCAACAGCCAAGGATATTCAGTTTATCATATAATACAAGGAAGAAAAGCATTAAATCCTGAAGCTGAAACCAGTAAATATCAGGCTTTTTTTTATGACTTAACCTAAAAGAGATGTTTTGAAGCTTGGATTTGGCTTCACCACTTGCAGCTATCTTTGTCAGTTACTGCACCACTGCAAAGTTGGAGCAAACATCACTACCAGTAGATACAGCTTCTTTTGTTGTTTTCTGAATGACAGCTCAACTAGGATTCATATCGAAAACTTCTAGACAATGATATGGACTGTTAAGAAGGTCTGGGGTTCGATTCCCCTGGCTGGCTTGGACCTTTCTATGAATGTATGTTCCTGCGTGTCCAAAGGCTCCAGTCCAGCACAACACTGCACAGGTTTTAGAAAATCACCAACACTGAGTTACACAACACAAAAACAGAAAATTAATCTTCCTGAAGAATGGATGGGTGTTATTTGGGAGTCAAATGCATCCAAAGTCTATTCAAGATCCAGTCACAGCCACTAGTTTAAAGCAAAAAAAAGAAAAAGAAAACTAACAGGATACATTTGATTGCTGTGAACTGAGCTGTTATACTGTGTGTCAAGATAAAGATGTTAACAATGCAGCCTGATACAGGCTAATTAAGAGGCTGAAAGTGTGTCAGGCTTTGAGTCACAAACCATAAATCATATTTTTTTGTCAGTAGTCCTGCAGGTTTGCAGCGGTAGCTGCTCCCCTCACTGCCACCCTTCATGTGGGTTGGATGCATAAATAGCTCAGAAACTGCCTGAGCAGCAATCATGGCTGCCAGAGGGACAAGACATCAGACATGCCAAGTTGTAAAACGCATCACCTCCAAACACAGAATACACCATAAATCCATGCCATCTACCATTTTCCAGCAGCGTTTTCATCTTTAAAGGACACTCACAATATCAGTTAACGCCTGTATCTCTGGGCAAAGTCGTTTTAGCACCACTGACATAAACCACCGCAAAGCAACACCACAGAGGAAAGCAGGGAGGGGAAAAAAACTGCTCATCACTCTTTCTCCATCACATTCTCCCCGCTGGGTTTCCACAAGGTCATTTTGGCGCACGACGCAGGACAGAGCACCCAGCTACACGGACACTTTTGAGCTTGCCCTCATATTGTACAAATTAAATGTAACAACACATAAGCAGGATAACTTTTTTTACAATCTGAGATCATAAAAAAAGTGCAGTTAAGGCAGAGCTACAAATGTATGACCGTATAGGCTACTATAAGAGAAAAGGCGGAACAGGCGACGGAGAGGGGCAAGGGCATCGGTGCCAAAACCGTCGCCAATTAGACAAAACTGGATCGATGACGGGATGCTGGTCATATGTGCTGTTTAATGACATTAAAACATAATACTCGTAACCTCCTACCCTTCCCTCCCTGCCTGCCTCCTCCTCAGAGTGAATCCTCTGCGCTTGGATGGATGATGGTGATCGCTCTTAACTCACAAGACCCCCCAGCACCAGAACAAGAACGAGGGGCGCATTTCGCCAAAATCCGCAATCGGAAATCTCAAAATCTTATCTGGGTGCAACATTTCAAACGAATAGCCTGCATTTTCTTGTCCGTAAGTCGACTTATTCCTTGATTTCCCTTCGGGTACGGGTTTAGGGGTCATCGCGTTGCGCAGCACAGGCCTATAAACTCGTTTTGTTAGTGATAAATAAATGTCTAATTGTATCATAAACACGTGTAAATCTTCCTGTTATCCTGCACCTGGATGCACGGTCGATAACGGAAGGCAGCTGAGGCAATTAGGGGAATTAATGCATTAAAAGGAAGATTAAGATAAACTTGCGAATTCAAAGAGGATTATTCATTTTCTTACCTTTTGGTGGGAAGGTCGGCGCGATTTAGGGTGACCGGGATTCGCTTTCGCTTTTTTTTTTTTCCTGTGCAGGGAGTCACCCCGGGTACCTGAAGCAAGAAGGTCCTGTGTGCCCCTGTGATGTACGCTGACGTAGTAGCAGAGAGCTGCACCCTCCTCCCTCCTCCGCCCCCTTTACTTACTACACAACATCCCTCTTGGATGGAGACACCGCCCCCTCCTCCTCCTCCCCCACTCCCATCCCTCCTCCTCCAGCAGACACCATTCCTCTCAGGAAGAAGAGGGGGGTTTGCTGGATTGCATGAAACCCAAAACGATGAAGGCGGTTTCTTTTATTCTCCGAGTGATTCAGTCATCGGTGAGTCTAAATATTACAAGGTCACACTTTATATGGGATTCACACACACGCTCACTGTACCTTGCTTAGACTTGAGATTTGCTCCACATGCACCAAATGGCTGGTGCAATGAACTGTGCAAGACGAGCCTCTCCCTGCACGTGCTTGGGCTCGTGCCTATAATTGGCCATGTTAAAAAGAAAAGTAAAAAAAATGGTGAAAAACAACTGAAATCCTATCCTGTTCATTTTCTGAGTGTCTGACACAAATATCGCTGCAGTGCTGAAACCATGAGATGAAAATAACATGTAAACCTATAGGTCAGCAATGAAGTCTAATTAACAGTGAGAATCGTTACAGGAGTTTGTAGATCAGGTTTTTTTGTTTGTGTCAGAGTTGGAGTTAATGATACTTATCATAACAGGCACACACTTTACAATATGGAAAACCATTTAAAAGTCTAAATATCTCCTAAAATATACCTGGATTTATTTAAAAACTGTAAAAATAAGACGCTGACTGGCTTAAAAGGCCCAAACTGTTTGATCTAATACCTTTCATCCTTGATTCTGTACCGTCTTGACTGTGTATTTTGTTCAACATAGAGTGGTGAAGCTCATGAGAGCAGTGAGACTGAATCAAAACAGTAAAGCTGCAGGCGTAAAAACCAAAACAATGAGCTGAAAGACGCTAAAATGCTCAGTGGAGCTGCAGGTCAGGAGAACTGCAGAGTCAGGTGATAATATGAGCAACACCTTTCACATTACACACAGTCATTTAATCCATCGTTTAAAAAAATATTAACTAGAGCAGCTTTAAGGTAAGTATGAAATAATAAAGACAACATTTCACATATACTACAGGTAGCCAAGAATGAGTTTAGTATATGATTTAATTGATGATAATATAATTCTGAAGTGGTGCAGAGGTAAATGCTGGATGGTGATACTGTTTTTACATCAATTTGAAGGAAGCCCAACTGGTATACAGGAGGTCTTTTCCCAAAATGTGCCTGTCAAGTGTGGAAAACTAAAAAACGCTAATAAAAAAAAGCTATAAATACTAACTGGTAATGTTTTAAAAAGTGGGACAGAACACAAAAACAAGCCATGAAAAAAATCACAGTGAAAGCAAATAAATGAGAGATTTGAACTTATTGAAAGACAATAAAAACTCATTAACTGAGGAATCCTCATTCATGCCTCCTGGAAATAAACATAAATGCTTCCCTCTTTCCTCTGAGGAAATTAACATCGCCACCTCTGATTTGTCCAACACCACATGACCTCATTCATGGCCACATGTGTGTGTAACACCTCCACTGTGCCTTCAGCATTTCGGCCTTTCGGTCAGGTTTCCACTGACACTCCAGCTGTCGTCTGATTGTCACCAGGAGCCGGCAGATCAGATGAGGCCTTTCATCTCGCTTTAGGCTTTCAGCTGCTTTTGTCCATCTGGGTCATCTATCGATCAGCTGGCCTGAAAGGCTGCTATCTGCAGGCCCCAGTCCCTCCATCCATCTGATTGTGAAGAGTGATGAAACCGTTACAGTGACAAAGTGACATATAATTGGTCAGGTGAAAGTTTAATTTGCTTTACCATATTCCCTAAAGGACAGTGGTACATGACTAATGTTTTAATAGTGTTTTCACTGGAAAGAGTCAATACTAAAAATGTTTCACTGGGTTTGAGCACAGCTATTAATTTAAATTTCTGGGTGCATTTTTGTATTTGTTTGGTCCTTGTATTCATGTGGACTCTAATGTGGTCCCATATCCAGATATTTAATTTGACATCAGAGAGAGAGAGCAGGGAGTCCACAGCCATACTGGCAGCTCTGTGAGGCTGTTCTTTGGCACAGTGGTGCTTTGAGCTAAATGCTAATGTCAGTATGCTAACATGCTCACCACGACCTGGTATAATGTTGACATTAATGTCATATATCAGTTTATATACTGTTTACCATGCTCTCCATCTTAGTTTGGCTAACTAGCACAAATAATACAGCTGAGGCTGATGGGAACGTCATTAGATTTGCAGGTATTGGGTCATAATAAATTTAAATTTTAAACCTGATGAAGGCACTAGATAAAAAGTCAATTGATCACAAGTCAACTTTAGGATTCATTCCCCAGGGATCAGGAATGTCTGTATGAAATATCATGGCAATCCTTGTAATAGTTGTTTAGATATTTCAGTAAAAGACATGTTAACCTGCTGGTGGCGCTATAGAGGAACAGTCAGCCATCCCTAGAGCCATGGCTATTATACAGCAAGATAAGATAAAATGCCGTAGTGAGGGCAGAAGAGTTGAGTTGAGACTTGGCTTCCTAAAGACAGTATTAACAGCTTTGGTAAGAAAACGTTCCAGTGTTTTGTCATTTTAACGGTCAGCTGAAAGACCTGCAGTGTCACGGCTGGTGCTAAATGCAGACACCTGAGGCACAGCTGAAATAGTTCAGTGATATAATAATACAAAAGGGACAAGGCCTACGGGATGGTGAGGGAGGCAAAGGTCAAAACCAAAAAGGCAGACCAAACAGGCAAATAAGTCCAACAGGGACACATACCACAAGGCAACGTAACTTAACAATCTGACAGGGAACAAAGGAAGTGAACCGGTATATGTAGACAAAGGCTGATAGGGAATGAGGTACAGGTGGGGAAGCAGGGCTGATGAGAACTGGGAACAGGTGTGTGGTTGGGTGGGGTAGTCAGGTGATGAAGAAAGGAGGGAAAGTCCCAGGGCATCTGGTGGACTAGCAAAGAATAACACTGGGAAACATAAATGTGGCTGGAGAGGAGGCACAGGGAGGCAGGCTGACATGCAGTGGATTCGCAGTTTGCTCATGAAGACTTGTGACTTGACTCGGACTTACCCTGAAGTACTTGAGACTTGACATGAGACTTGCTTTGACAAGTATTGGGACTAGACTGACTTTTCTCGACTGACTTGAGACATGACTTGGACTTGCCCCAAAAGGCTGAATACACAAAAAGACTGATGTTGTCTCTCTGATACGTACGTGTTTTTACTCTGATGTTATAATTGAGCAAACCAATAAACCCTCCTTCCTCAGTGCTCCTTCCCCTTCACTCTGAACTCTGTGCTGAGTTCATGTACGTGCATGTTTCACGTGTACGTGCTTCGATCGCTGTGATCGAAGCACTAGTCTGAAAAATAAAAAAAGCGAACCACAGGATGGGCCAACCTGCGATCTGACCTCATTGATTTTTGCTCCATACAGCAGAATATCTGTTCGACTGCCTCTCCCCTAACCTGAGCAGAAACACAAGGGATTGTGCTACGACGCAGTCTGCCTGACTCAGTCTCCCTGTCACATCCTGCGTCCTTAACTTGGCAGGTGAGGGATCTGGCTGTTGGGGGTCAGAAGTCAACAGACTTTGGCTCCCTGGGTGGCTAACCCTCCAGCAGGCAGTGATGTGACAGATTGTAGCGTTACTGTTTGTCAAAAGGACGTATAGAGAGACACAGAAGAGCTGTGGTTAGGTCCCTGCATCTCACTGTGGCCCTTATGGTGTCAGGGGAAAACATCTCTTTATCGGAATAAACTTTAATAAGCATTTCTTTTCATTCTTGCTCTATTTGGTGCACAATTTATTTGAAATTTGGCACATAAAGATGTTTGTAGAGGTATATACTGTATAATATAATTATTTTTTGTTTGGTTTTGCTTTCAGTTTTACTGTAGGATAATATCAAGTATATTGTCCACCGTGTTTCATGGCCTTATAACCAACTAGAGCCCAAATGATAAATCAAGCCTGGCCGATATCAGCCAATACTAGCTTATCACAAATATATCGGGATCTGCGTATATGTTGGCTGATGAGTAACAAGAAATTGTAGTACAGTATGGGAACGACAAAAGTGATGATAATGACCGATTCTGCAGATCCCCAGACTATGATTTTGTATGGTTACCGTTAGGGAAAGATAACGGTTATAGCAAATAAACTATAGTCAAGGTATGTCTCACGTTAGGCAACAAAAACACTTGGCTAAGGTTGAGGAAAGATCGTGGTCACATTTAATAAATAAGCAAACTTTACTTGCAGGTCTGTGATGGGACACAAACTCTGGTCTCTTGATTAAAAGTCACTCATCCACCATCCTGACCTCCACCTTTCATTACTTTCCACGTCCCTACATGAAGGGCACAATACTTCCTGCATTGGTACTGAACGTTGGCACTGGACACACATGAGGTGTGGAAGTGTCCAATATGGATGTAATTTCTAGGGATACTGTTACGCCGGCTGATGAAGCAGGTAGACCCAAATGCAGGAGGTAGGATGGGTTCCGGCTCCTTGGCAGTTGGTTCCGATTCGTACAGGCGGGACAGAACATCCGGTTTGGTGTTCTGCGACCCCGGCCTGTAGGAGAGGGTGAACTGGAACCGACTAAAGAAAAAGAGCCCACCTAGCTTGACGGGAGTTCAACCGTTTCGCCGATTTCAGGTACTCGAGGTTCTTGTGATCCGTCCAAACGATGAATGGCTGCTCCGCCCCCTCCAGCCAGTGACGCCACTCCTCCAACGCCACTTGGATGGCCAACAACTCCCGGTTCCCGACGTCGTAGTTGCGCTCGGCTGGCGACAATTTGCGAGAGAGGAAAGCACATGGGTGGATGCGGTTGTCTGTGGGAGAGCATTGTGACAGGATGGCCCCAACGCCCTCGTTTGAGGCGTCAACTTCCACAATGAATTGCAGCTTCGGGTCCGGCATGATCAAGACAGGAGCTGTGGTGAAGAGTCCCTTCAACTGCCGAAATGCCTCCTCAGCCTGTATACCCCACTGAAACTGAACTTTTGGAGAGGTTAGTGCATGAAGCGGCGCCGCCACAGCGCTAAAGTTCCTTATAAACTTTCTATAAAAGTTAACAAAACCAAGGAACTGTTGGACTTTCTTACGTGACGTGAGAGGGGGCCAGTTGGTGACTGCACTAACTTTCTCCGGATCCATCTTGACTTGGTTAGCAGCAACGATGAATCCTAGAAAGGAGACTGAGGAGGCATGAAACTCACTTCTCCGCCTTCACGTACAGATGGTTCTCCAGCAGGCGAACCAGGACCTGATGGACATGACGCTGGTGGGTCACAGGATCGGGAGAGAAGATGAGTATATCGTCCAAGTATACAAAGACAAAGTCATTGGAGGTAATCACGGAGGATCTCATTCACAAATGACTGGAAAACGGCAGGTGCATTGGTGAGTCCAAAAGGCATGACTAAATATTCATAGTGTCCTGTGGGCGTATTGAAGCCCGTCTTCCACTCATCCCCCTCCCTAATCCTCACCAAGCGTTCCGCAGGTCCAGCTTGGTGAAGATTCGAGCCTGCTGAAGCAGCTCGAAGGCGGAGGATATGAGGGGAAGCGGGTACCTGTTCTTGACCGTGACGTCGTTCAGGGCGCTGTAATCTATGCACGGCCGGAGCGATCCGTCCTTCTTTCCCACAAAGAAGAAACCGGCCCCGGCCGGCAATGAAGACGGGTGGATGATGCCGGACCTCAGTGACGCCTCAATATACTCCTCCATGGCCTTCCTCTCTGGACCGGAGATGGCGTAGAGCCGGGCCTTAAGGATGGAAGCCCCTGGCAGGAGGTCTATGGCACAATCCCAGTGGCAATGAGGAAGCAAAGAGGTGGCCTTGGCTTTATTAAACACCTCATGTACATCATGGTAGCATGGTGGGACTTTAGATATGTCCGGATAGTCGCAATGGGCCGGTTCAGGTGACGTCGTTCCCAAGAGCTCCGGGGATCTGTGAACAGAGGTAGACACAGCGAGACAAGAAACATGGCAGGCAGGATACCATTCTTTTATCCTCCCCGATTCCCACACTATATAGGGGTTATGTCTTTAACCAGGGATAACCCAAAATCAGGGGATGTTGAGCACAGTCAAAAAAGGTGAAACTGAATGGTTTCACTATGGCATGAGTCTATAGTTAATATGACAGGTTGAGTCTGGTGTGTAACTCTGCTAAGCAATTTTCCATCTAACGATCTAGCATTAACAGGCTGACAGAGTTTGTGAATCCAATCCCAGACCTTTTGCTAATTTTATGTCCATGAGACTCTCATCAGCCCCAGAGTCTATCAGTGCTTGTAGTGAAGTGGTATTACCGTCGATGGACAGGATCACTGACGTAAGAGTCCGGTGAGGAGAGGCTTCAGTCTTGGACTGACTCACCAGCGCCCTCCTCATGCCTGGTGAGCCTCCTCTTTTAGCGGGCAGGAGCCCACCCGATGCCCAGACTGACCGCAGTAAAAGCAGACCCCCTCCTTCAGACGACGCTGTCGCTCTTCCGGGGCCAGCTTGGTGCGTCCCAGCTGCATGGGCTCCTCCTGCACAGAAGATGGCGCTCGAACCTCTGCTTCCGCAGTCGGGGACCCTGTGGAACGGCGGAACTCCCGAAAGCCCCATGGCGCCCCCTGTGCCTCGGAGGACCGCTTGCTGGACCGACGCCGCTCTGCCTCCCTCTCCTGGAGACGGTTGTCAATGTGAGCCGCCAAATCCACTAGGCCCTCGAAGTCATCCGGGATCGCATGGGGTGCTGCTGGTCCTTAATTTCTTCGTTGAGTCCGTTCACGAAGGCATCCTTGAGTGCTGGTGGGTTCCAGCCGCTATCGGCCGCAAGGGTGCGGAACTCGATAGCGTAGTCGACGACCTGCCTGGATCTCTGCCTCAACCCCAGCAGCGCACGAGAAGCCTCCCGAGCCGGAGAAGAGTGGTCAAACATCCTGGACAAAGTCTGAGAAAGTAGTTCAACATCTTGACACATGGCGGCTCCTTGAGACCACTCCGCGGTGGCCCACGCCGCTGCCCGTCCGGTCAGGTGGGAAACTATGAACGCCACCCGAGCCTGATCCGAGTAAAAGGAAGCAGGATCATTCTTGAAGTGTAAGTCACACTGAACCAAAAAAAAAAAAAAAAAAAAAGCGACACTCACCGGAATCCCCCGAATATTTCTCCGGAGGAGCTAGACGGACAGGGCGAGGGGCGACCGCTGGTGATGATGTTGGTGTTGGGAGCTGGGCTGGTTCCGATGAAGCGGCCCTGGGCGAGGCGAGGTCCTCCAGGCGAGCTATGACGAGTTGTAACTGAGCAGCTAGGTGGCTAACTTGATTGGCAACGGATGACTGAAACTCCGTCTGCTGTTCCATGAGATCCTTCACTCCGCGGCTGATGGAGCCCAGCTGGGCCTCGTGCTGATGAATCATAGTCCCCTGGGCTGAGAGAGCCGATCTGACTGAGGTTACGTCCGCTGGGTCCATGTCTGGCCAGATTGTACTGTTACGCCGGCTGATGAAGCAGGTAGACCCAAATGCAGGACGCCAAGATCAGGTAGAGTTTATAAAGGTTTTAATTCAGTATAAAGAGTTCTTCCATCCAATAAAGTCGAGGGAACAAGAGCATGCTATGAAGGCTTGCACACAAACTACGATCTGGCAACAAGACAAAGGAAAACGCCGACAATATATACACACAAGAGGTAAAGGGGAACAGGTGGAAACAATCAGGGCGGGGCAAACAATCACACAGGCGGGAAACACACAATGGCAGGAAGTAAAGGGACCAGAAACGAGAGGAAAGGTAGACTTTTCAAAATAAAACAGACACGCCAGAACAGGAAACAGAAACATGACAGACATGAAACTTAACACAACCGACGAGACATGACAGATACTGGTTCTGCATCTTGGTTACAATTGTTTAAAAAACACATTTAAGGGATCCTCATGAAAAATGCAAAAGAAAAACTGTCAAATATCAACGTCCGTATTGGCCTCAAAAATCCAGTATCGATCGGGCTCCAGAACCAACCAACACAATGGGATTTCAGCATGTGTAACTTACCCTTTTTTATACCAATAAACTGAAGTTATGGGACATTTTACACCACAGGAACGAGAAAGAGAAAGGTAAAGAAAGACGTGAAGAGAAAGACACATCTCCATTTTGGGCCCTGCAGAGGAACCTGTTGGTAATCTGGCAGAGCAGATGAACGCAGCTGCGCACGTTTTCCCTGCAGCAGCCGGCCTGGCTGAAGCCCTGACACACCAGATCATCGCCTCAGCAGACCCAAAACACAGGCCGAACTCCAGAAACCAACTGCAGCTCCACAGTTTGTGCGTGTATCCGCAGCTGTTGACTCTAACTGTAGTTTATTGTGTCTTCTTTACCTGCCTTAACAAACTGACTTCAGCTTAATTCCAGGACAGGATCAAATTCCCTGGACGCAATTTAATGATGTGCCTCCGCCAGCTCTTATCTGCAAGCTGTAAATGCTGTAATGAACCTCAGCAGAAAAACAGAGGCTTTATATTAAACTGCACAGGTGCACGTGTTGAGCAGCTCAGTTAAGACTGTCTATATAACTGAGCTTGTGTCCATGAATCTCTCAGTATTAGCCATGATGCAGTATGACTCATTAACCTCCACGAGGCATTTAATGTCAGTACAACCTCTGACAAACAGTATTATTCTTGTTCCTATGGGAGCTTTCTGTAAGATATACTGTGCTGGTTGTTGTTTATGATAACAGTCACAGTTAGATATGAGTTTACAGTATTTTTTCCTTTAATGGTAGAAATATAGTTCTTGTCTTTAAGGGAGAACATGATAAATGATAAATGTCTTATGAGTTGTTAGTTTGGTTTTAGTCGCCATCTGGTGGTTATTTGAGGTAGTGCTCACAGTAAAAAAATGTAATTGGCCAAACATTCATTCCACCTTAAGAACTGCTACTTCTCAGCATAAAAGTACACTGATTTAAAGACTAGCAAAAACTTTAAAATCTGCCCTCTAAGTCCCACAGTTTTCATATTTTATAAACATATTGAAAAACCAAAATGTTCCTCAATCCTCATGTTTTAACCAGTTAGTTTTTGGAGCTCTAACCCTTCACTGATGAGAAGAACAAGGACAAACTCTCCTTAAATCCGTCTTCACTTCCCCTTTTTGAACTCACACATTCCCCCTTAATTTAAATACTGTATATATATATTATATATCTTCATATTCAGATCCTCCTGCTGCTGAGTGTAAAAAAGTTTTACCCTTTGTGGGTGTTATTGTCTGAATGAGGGGTGCTGCTGACACTGCCTTTACAACTGGAGCTGGTTGATTTATGGACTTTTAGGATCTTTGCTGTCTTTCAGCAGACTCTAAAGAAAGGTTTGCCTTTTCTCGGTTTGACACTATATATTTTAATACAATTTTTTTTACTAAATATATTTTTAAATACTGAATTTAAATAACATATTATAATAAAATGTGATTTGTTTTTACATACATAAGAGTCTATTTTGAATATATATGTTTTAATGAAAATCCATTACATAATTAACCCAATAACAGACAAAAGATATATATTTTTAATATATTTATTTTAAAACAAATACATGACATAACTAGCCCAATAACAGACACTTAATAGTATAATAGTAATAATGGGGTTGCAGTTTTTATAGGAACATTTGTAAGTGACACAAACAAACTGTGATATACCGTAAAGAGCCTAATAAAGGAAATCACATACAGGATCCAAATCCAGAGGTGTCGGTGAGATTATTATGATCATTTTTAGTTTACTGGCGCACAAAAAGATTTATTTATTTATTTATTTCTAAACCTCACCGGTATTTTGAGGCCATTTCAGTCTCCTGCTCCACTTTGAGCTCATTGGTTGTCTCTCTCGCTCTTGATTGATGCAAATCAAACAAACCTCAGCTGCGCCTCTCTGCGTCCACTTTGTGCTGCTGCTGCTGCTGCTGCTGTGGAGAGGAAGAGGAGGAGGAGGAGACACGACGGGAGAAACCTTAGAAAGTGACCCCAGCACGCACAGACGGAGGCACCAAATGAAAGTAGCGCTTTGTTTACCTCCCTTCACATGCCTGCTGCTGCTGCTGCTGCGGATGATGATGATGAAGATGATGGCACGTCCCTTTCATTCGCATATTTAAAAAAAAAAAACGTGGCGTGGGAGGGGGGTGGTGCAGGAATTTTTTTTGGAGTTGTTTTGTCCTGAATTTAAAGACAGACAGACAGACAGACAGAGACTCAGTGGTGTCGTGCTTTCTAAAATATGACGCTCGCCAGAGACCAGGTCGGTGAAATCTGGACCTTACCATGAGAGGAACCGGCATGGATCTGCTGTGGAGGATCCTAGCGGCTCTCAGCTTCGACTGCTTTAAAGATTCATCGTCGTCAAGGTGAGTGGTGGTGATTGATCAACCTGTATTTCATCGGATGTAACCTACAATTCCCGATATTCCTAGAATATTCCTGTTGCTTCCAGTGCGCGTCTTTGGCAATCAGTAACGCATTTATAGGGCACTTTAACCTGTTTTCCAGTCTCCTGTGAATCCACCTGTTTTATTTCTCTCTCATATTTGCTTGTATATTTTAACATTCAGCACTCTATAATCCTTAATTGTGTAATTCTTCCTGCAAAAAGCTCAATAAGTGTTTTGTTTTCTCGCTGAGGACAGTTAAATGTCAGTCCAGGCTGCATAAATCAGGCAGAAATAGATACTACTAAAGGGAAGTATCGTCCTTCACTTCACAGTTGTTATGACAACAGGTTTTTCTGAGTCATTATTTGCACTCATTTTGTCCAGCTTTGCCTCACTGAAGGCCAGTTCGTGTTACACAATTTGGAAAAACAGTGAAGCTGAGACCTTGTGTAGTCCAGTGGGAATCCAGTCCAGGAATATTAACATAAAGGATTTTCTTGCACATTAAAATGGCTCAGGAGAAGCCTTGGCCAGCATCTAATTATGATTCAGACAACATGAGGTTCAGCTCCCAGTATTTCAGGTATCCACTGCACCTATTAATGAGGACGGCAGAGCTCCCAAAACCCAAGCAACAGACTGTGACCGAGTCCAAGTCTGCCACAGAACATACACTCTCAATCTTAAAGGCAGGTAAATGTCTGCAGACACACCTCCACGGTTGCAATCATTGAGCAATCGCCCAACTCCACCCTAACAGGTCTTGTTTTACCAGTTATGTATTCATTGGAACAAATCTGTGCACCAGATCTGTCATTAGTGTGCACAGGAAAAGCCTGATCCCAGCTCATTCAAGTGCAACTGCTGTATCATATTTTCAAGAGGGTTTGGTTTAGAGGGTCAGTTTATCGACAGAAAAATAATTGGCTTCTGTTGATTAATCGATCAAGTCGTTTTTCAAACAAAGAGTCAAACCTTCTCTGCGTTACAGCATCTTTTATGTGAGGATTTGCTCCTTTTTTTTGTTTCATATTTTTGTAAATTAAATATATTTGGGTTTTTGTCTGAAGACTTGGACTTTGATGGGACATTTGTCACTATTTGCTGGCACTTTATAGATCAAAGGATGGATCGATTAATCAAGAACATAATTGGCAGATGAATCCATAATGAAAATCTGCTTTTAAAAAAAGAGCAGCATGAAAGAAAGTGATTAGTCGATTCATTTTTTAACTAATGTGTCCAGTAAAAAGGACATTTGTTTGTTCCAGCTTCTTAAAAGTGAGTGATTTACTTATTTTTCCCATTTTATTTAACCACAAAACCACAAAAGTCACAAAAAGACAATTCAGGGGTATTCCTGGGTTGTCAGCACCCACATTACCATTAAAGCCCGTCCAATATTCATAATGATATCTGACAATTTATAAAACCAGACAATTATACGGGCATTTCTTTACATAAACATGAAGAATTTCTGGTAAGTTAAATGAGTTTTTTAAAGGAAGAGTGTGACATTTTGGGAAATACGCTTATTTGTTTTTTTTTTCTGAGTTACATAGTATATTCTAAATATGAAGCTACAGCCAGCTCACCTAACCCAGTTAGCTGGAAACAGGAAGAAAGAGCTAGCCTGCCTCTCTCCAAAGGTTAAAAAAACAAAAAAACCTGCAGTCCCTGCTCCTCTAAAGCTTACTAATTACATTTTCTTTTACCTTCACCTTACCATAGACAGGCTAGCTGTTTCCCCCTGCTTTGAGTCTTCATGCTAAGCTAAACTAGCCGTCTCCTGGCTCCATATTTAACGGACAGATACGAGAGTTGTATTGATCCAGGTACTCTGGGCAAGAAAGCAAATAAGCCTGTTTCCTTTAATGAGCGAGACATTTTACAGTTCAAAAAATAAACGTGTGCGTGGTCTCTGGTGGACAAACTATGTAGCCTAATGGAGACTATATTTCTGACATACGTCAAACATATCTGACATTTCTTGTCAGTTATCGGCCGACATTTAAACCGTCACTGATGCCGATATATCTCTGATTATCAGCTCTAATTGCCACCTTTACGCTCCAGTACACGCGTTATATCTGACTGTTTGTTTTTGCTTGACAATGCTGAATGAAACTGAATTCATTGGGAGCTATCAGTGCAGTGAGTTAGGGTTGAAACTAACAAGCATTTTCATCATCGATTAATCAGCCGAATATGTATTCGATTAATCGTTTTATCATTTAGTCTATAACGTCAAAAAAGTTTTTAAAAAGGCCAATCGTGAGATCTTTAAGTTGCTTGTTTTGTTGGACCAAGAGTCCAAAACTCAAAGATATTCAATTTCCACTGATATAAAACAGAAAAAAGAAGAAAATGCTCATATTTGAGAAACTGAAACCAGCCAATATTTGGTATATTTGCTTTAAAAATGACAATTAAAACAACTTGATTATCAAAGTAGATTGTTTTGTCTATCGACTATTCATTTAGTCGACTAATTGTTTTAGCTCCTCAGCGTGTGGATCTTTTGTCTGACTTCTGCCTTCACATCCTGACTGTTCTGCTCCTGCTCAGGTCTCCCACCAAGCAGGGCTCCAGCCAGGCCGGCAGCCTGGAGAGCAGCTCCCTGACCGGCTCCCTGTCGCTGGGCCCCGACCTGCCGCACTGCCAGTGCTGCATCTCCTACGAGACCCGCCTGAAGCGCCTCTCCTGCGGACACCTCTACTGCGACCCCTGCTGCGACCAGATCGTCAACCTGGCCTTCGAAGATATCGAAGGCCTGTCCGACTACCCCTGCCCCATGTGCAAGTCCATCCGCCAGCTCGGAGGCCTGGGCCCCTCCTCCTCCGGGTACTTCTACGGGCCCTACGGCATCCTGCAGCAGCAGCAGGTCACGGGGAAGGAGCCGGGGAGTCGGTGGGGGTAAAGTTGAAGCTCTTTTGTGGGAGGGATGCAGACTCTCTTCTGATCTTCAGCTATGACCTGGTTGCTTTTCAATGCACTGCCATGACAGCTATGTGGTGACGTGGACTAGAACTAATCTTACTTTACTCTGTCTCTCTTTGCTCTGTCGTCTGTGGTGATCAGGTGAAACGTGTGAGAATGCACGACACTAACATCCTTGTGTGCCAAAATGCATTGTCGTAAAAGATGGTTGAAAACTTGCACATCATCGTAACAAACGGAGGAGAGGTCTCTTTATATCTGGGTCCATTTTATCCCAAAGTGTAGTGGAATAACGTCCAGAAAAACACCTCATTCATATTTTTATTTTTAACAGCATGCAGGTTTCTTTACCTACTTCTGTATAAAAACACTCATCAGTTAAAACAGAGTTTCATTCTACTGAACATGGAGAGACCAAACCAGAAGCTTTACATGAGTTAACTGTGCAGTAGATATTTTGTATATTTAACGTTTCCTGTCAGGCGAGTTCTTATACTTTGTACATTTTCTGTGAAAGTATTGAGCATTTTGCACACGATTCTGACTTTACATATCATGCAAGATGGTTGGATTTTACATTTTAATTCTATTGTACAGTGCCATGCTACTTTTTAAGTGTTCCAGATCATATGTAAATATTTATTTTGTTAAAAAATAAAGTTTGTGAGCTGTGTATGAGATATTGATTTTTTTATTTTTTTTATTTTTGTGGCACAGATTCGGATTACCAACACAGTTTGAGAGTTCATGAACTGACAACACTTTTTATTTATCCGGATCAAAACATGCTGATACAAAAAAATATGTACATCTGGCAAATTTAAGTCATGTTCGTACCAAAAAAAAAAAAAACCCCATTAAATTATACAATGATACGGACCAACAGGCGCAGCAGAAGATCAAATTAGATTTTCCATGCAACAGGACAAAGATGACCTTTTTCCACAGAAGACAAGCAAATGCATTGGCATCACACCTGGAAAGCTCTGAAATTGCAGCTGATATCAATGTGCCTTGATATTGATGTAATGAATATTAACAACACATTTAATAATTCATAGTGCTATCAAGTGAGGTACCTTTTGACATGAGAGAAGGTCAGCATCAGTCATATCTGACAACTGTTATCCCGCCTAGAAAAACATGCTTTTTCAAATACATAACGGTGCAATTTCATTCGTCCGTGGGATTGATGCCAGTGCATCTACTTGACACCCGCATCATGCGAACGACAACCTGTTTGGATTTAAAGGCGCAGGACCAGATACTTCCCTTTGTGCTTTAAATACAGCCGGACACTTCCAAGTCCTTGACCTAAATGCTGGCTGCATACTAATACACCACCAGGCAGGGAAAAAGGAAAAAAAAAAAGATAAAATGAAAAGTAAACACAGGAAGAAATAAGCTTCCCTTTGCTTCCAACACTGCTACCTCCTCAAGGTACGGCGATCAAAAGGCAGAATAACCTTTGTGTTTTTCAATTCCACCACAAAATGATGGAGAAATTCTCAAAGTAATGCTAAATTTGGTCAGAAACAATTCAGAAAACACACTTATCTACATGTACGACATCAAAAACTGACCGATAAAAGGTCAAAAATACTTGAAAGAAAGATGAAAGTTTAGATAAGATTATATTACTAAAGCCCTGAAATGATGTCAGTCATGCAGGAGCTGAATTATTTGCAGTGACATTAGCCACATCCAGGCTAATATGAACTGAATATAGGCCTCTTGTGGATCCCAAGCATGCAAGCAAGTGGAGAGAGATATGAGAGCAGTACCAAAATAGCTCTCATGCCCTAAATTCCACATTTAAGTCACTGGTCACAGCGCCTGGAGTTAAAAAAAAATGACAGCTTCCAAACAATATTCTACTTTTCTATTTGAAGCTAAGATACAAAAACTAGGAAATGAATATTTCTTTTTGCACGTTAGCATGACATAATAAAGCTCTAAAGAGCCAGTTGTAAAAAACAAAATCTAAATCTTCTTCACTGCCATGTATCCTGTCAAGGTGCCCTCAAGAACCACCTTGTCACACCACTATCTAAGTCCTGCTCAGTCTTTTTTGGATAAGAAGCTAAAAATGGAAACTACAAGCTTTCTGAAGGGCGAAATGACGTTTACAAAATGTGTCATGACTGCATTTTAAGATACTAGCAAGATGTGCTTATGAAGTTCTGTTGGTATTTTAAGCATCTTCAGCCCTTATTCTTTTTCTTATTCTTTAGAGAGGAATATTGAATACCAAGGTTTTCTTTACAAATATACAAAACAGTTGTCACATTTTTAATACAGTACAGGCGATAAGTAGCAGAGTCAAGAGCTCTTGCACTGGTTATTTCATCCGTCCACCCAAATGTTTTATATCACCTTGTAGTCAAATCAAATGTGGTTTGATAGGAAACACACATGTGGGTCTCCTCAGTACGTGATACCAGCCAGGGATACGTCAGTCTCATGTTGTGCAGGCAGGTCATTTGGTTATAGTACCCGGACCCGGGGTGGAGTGGTCTGTATCATATATGAGAATAGAGACCAGACCTCAGGAAGCTATCGAGGGCCCGTTGCTCTTAGGCAGCTTGGCGTTATTGGGTGCTGGGTAATAGCGCTGGTCAGGGCGGGCCTCTGTTACTGAGGAGTGCCCAAACAGGAAGGTGTGCTTGTTGCCGCCGCCATTGTCTTTGTGGCCGGGCCTGGATGGTGGAGCTGAGGCGGGCGGAGGGCCCCTGGAGGTCTGGTGGTTGGTGGAGGTAGGAGGGGGTGCCGCTCTGGGCATCGCCGTGCTCTGAGGCCTCTGCGCTGGGAAGAGGAAGGTGCCGTTGTTGGTGTTTTGGTTCAGGTTGGTTTCGCTCCGCCGGGGCTCGGCCATCTTGGCGGACGGGTTTGGACCCGTGCCGGTGGACACTTGTGCTAGCTTGTCTTTGAGCTGCTGCACCTCCCGGGCTAGCCGCTCCACAGGGTGGGGGTGGTTTGCGGAGATGGGGTGGGAGAACGCCTGAGGATGGAAAGCAGCATGGTCAGCGTCTCCCCCATTGCACCAACCAGAGGGCGTCTTAAGAATTATGACCCAAATCATCATTAAAGAATAAGTCTGGTGATGTTCTGTATTTTTCTTATTGTCACCAAATCCCATGAAAAGACCAAAACCAACAGTGAATTGATCCTAATAATAAGTATTATCTGTGTATCAAAAGCCTTATTCCTCTGTGCCATAGAGCGACATTATTGTCCAAAAACTATTAAAAACACATCAATAAGCCACACTGTTGCACTGGTTGACATGTTCATTCATTACAATAAGCACTGTAGTTTATCTTGAGTCAATCTCACACACACACACACCATCTGGCTACCGTTAATACTCTCTGGTGCACCATAGGTGTGTTAATCCACAGCTGAAAATAGTCCCCCCACAAAACACTATTTACTCTTATTTGAGTTTTAGGGGAAAATATTTAAGCTTTTTCAATACAAAATGGAAAGAATTTGTGACCCGTTTTTAAAGATCTACATCTTCAGTAGGAACAAATGGGCTTGGGGTTGGGTGCCACAGACAGGTCAGGGAAGCGGACTTACACATTTGATCTTGTCGTGGTATTTGTTGACAATAACAAAAATATAGAATGTCAATCATTTAACAATCAAACAATGTTCGACATGAAGATAATATTCAGTTTTCGTTGACATGTTAGAGAGGTGTATAGCCTTTTTTGATGCTGTAGTTAGTGGTTTTGTTGTAATGAAATGCATTCAACATGAGAGTTGTTTAGTGTCAAGACTTTTATGTGAAAAGGCAACAAAACTCCTAACAACAACCACATGACAACAAGAGTTAAAGTTGGTTCGTGCTCTAGTTCTCCTGGTAATGAAACTAACTGGTGTTTGTTTTAGAACTGAGCTGTGCAGAAGTTCCCAAGCACACATGTTCAGTGATTTCTGAATGAGTAGATATCTTGTGTCAATGCCTCTGAGAAAAAAAAGGAAGAAAGAAAGGGGATTTTGTTGGCCTGGCAGTTTAATGGTGTGTGAAATTATAGGGGAAACACTTCAGTTACACAAAAGCACAGAATTTTACCCTAATC
Organism: Macquaria ambigua; assembly: GCA_008360985.2. NCBI lineage: Eukaryota > Metazoa > Chordata > Actinopteri > Centrarchiformes > Percichthyidae > Macquaria > Macquaria ambigua. Next base: position 200,032 of record VMKM01000684.1, on the reverse strand, counting down.
TCTCTACACTGTTAACCTGAGTTGGTGCTTTAGTAGTTTTACTTGTTCCTCTACAGTTCCCTTAAAATAGACGACTGCACCGCCCACGCGGCTCCCGACTATTCTTAACATCACCATGGGGACACTGATAGACGCGCTGTTGTACAGACAACATCACAAAAGGCTGTACCACGTCCATATTGGGAGTTGTCGATCAACAGCTCCAACTAATCTGCACATCAAAGAGACAACGTCATCTACTGAACTGGCAGCCGTGATGTGACAGGATGCAACACAGGAGACGTGAGGAGGCTGAACACAGCCGATATGTGGAGCCTGCCGGAAGAGCCGTGGGCCAGATTTAATAAAACATTTGTGGAGGATGTCGCCCACTTGATAAACCCAATGAGACACATCCGCACTTAGACACTTAACCCTGATTATATAATATTTAAATTAGACAGCCAACGATTAGCGCTGCCTGTCTGATGGTTCTGTATAGTGATGTATACATATATTTGGCTTTGAATGTATGCCTGCCCTTAGTAAATCACATCCTATCTACTTTTTATTACTTCAAATGTAGAATAATTTCACCTCTCACTGGTTTGAAGTGGAGACTTGTGAATACAATACTGTATTTGTGGATATCAGGGTGAATCATTTAGGGGCTAAAATCAACTTACATTATAGTGTAAATACGAAATGTCAAATATCCTTTTGTGTTTGTGGTCCTCCACTTCAACTTACACTAACCGATTTTGTTGTAGCACCAAATAATCAGTCCAAATCCTAACATTTCCTCCCAGCTCACTGGGACGCAGGTGTGTCTGTGGTGAGTTAAAAAAATAATTAAAATCAACACTGTGCTGGGAGGAAATGTGTAAATTCAGGGCAGCAACTGGAGGCTTTAAAATGCAGCTGTGGAGTTGTTTCAAAGATGGAATCTGTCACCGAGTTGATGTGTGTTTTTAATAGGTGTCATACAACAGTGGAGTTCTGTGGCACTGAGGCATTGACTACAGTATAACAGGCTTTTTGATACTAATAAAAAGATAAAATAACACCAGCCTCAACCTTTAAGCCAGTGGTTCTAAACATTTCTGGTTGTGACTCCTTAAAACAAAACAATGTCTAGCTGCAATGTACATATTTTTGAATCATCTGGGGACCCCTCAGATTTATTTTCGGACCCCTTGGTGGGTCCCAACCCCCAGGTTGTGAACAACTGTTTTAAGCGAAAGAGGGCATCTTTCGCCACCAACAAAAAAAGTCAATAAACACACTGTAGTCTTCATGTGATCCTGACAGACAGCACAATTCTAATAAAGGAGAATGTAGAGATTTTCTTTTATTATTTAATCAATATAAAATATATATTATCAGTGTTTTTTGCTGAGAATCTAGAGAAGTATATGGAGCTATGTTGACTGTACCTGATTCACTATCATTCTTATTTAAGTATTCCAAACCGCCTATGGGACACTTCCGACGTACCTGTGCATGGAGCGCCCCCCGGAGGTAGCACTCCCTCCACAGGCCCATGCAGGGCCCCATTAGGAGGGGCAGTAAGGGCTCATAGGGGTCAAGTGGTCCTTGAGGTCCGGAGGTGGAAGTGAGGCCTTGGGGATACTCAGTCAGGGCCCACGCTTTCAGCAGCCTCTCCAGGCCAGGCACGTTCTCAGAGGACGCCGCCCTCCGGTGGCTCTTCTTGTAAACGCCTGAACTGCTGCTGCGCCAGGGAAGCAGGTTAGCAGGACAGGAGAAGGTGCCTCGAGACAGGAGGAAGACGGAGCCGGGGATGATGTCAGTCAGCTGGTGGGCAGATGTGGGAAGAAAAGATACTGTCAGTCAATATTTTAAGCTGCAGACAAAAGTGCAATCAAAGTTTAATTCATAGTAACAAGCTAATGTCTTGTACTGTGGGTCTCAATCATGTGCCATTAATGTAATGTAAAGAGTATTGTAGGTATTACTTTAAAAATAATTACTTAACTTGCCTGTTTCACTGACTTGCACTCCTCTAACCAGAGAAGAGCAATAAATCAGTGAAATCAAGCTGATGGTCAGTTTGAAAGGAGTCAATTTGAATTGGATGCATGTTTTATGACTACCACAAGAGGGTGCAGTGGCCTGTTGCAAATAAGATGTCAGCTCAGTAAGGAGATCAGACAATTGCAATGAATCCCAGTAACAAAATCTGTAACAGTCCCTCATGTTCTCTGATACTGATAATCCGTTACAATGTACAGTTTTACCTTTATTCATCAGTGAAGACTGTCTGTGGAAAAAACAACATGTTGCTTTCTAGCAATAACATAGTAAGCATCCAAACTGGCATGTGTCCATGCACAAAAGTGATAAGTTCTATCACTACTGAAATGATCCATCTGAAATGATCCATTTGAAGTCAAAAGCTGCAAAGAAATTAACATCCCAACATGAAATACTCCCTGGTTTCAGCCACTGTTTAACCTGGAGTTCCCCACATGGCCACTAGAGGGTGTGTTGCATCATGAAAGAGTTGGCAGCCCTACCCTGTGTGTGTCTGGGTTGGTGTTGAGGTTGCCGTTGAGCAGCGGTTGGAGCGGAGGGATTGGAGGGACAGGTTGGGTGAAACGGTCTCGCCTCTGCTTGCTGTACTGCAGGGCCCAGTCCCACACCGGGGGCAGAGGAGGGTCAGATGGATCCGAGGAAGAATCCGGATGAAGCACATCTCTCCAGCCATTGACTGGAGTGTAGGACTGCCCGACGTTCTGGGTAGAGTAGGTAGGATATACATTTTGAAGGTTTATGTTGTTATTAATTTTCTGTTAAATGCCAACTTTTCTTTTCTAGGTCACTTTTTTCTATAAATCCAGAAATATCCCTACAGTATGTCTGCAGAAAATTATATTGTAATGACTTTAAAATGTAATACTACTATAAAGGTGGCACAATAGAGCTGTGTGATTATTATTCTAATCAATACATTTCACAGGAAAGCCTTCTAGTCCTTTTTCAGTCCGGTAATCAGGCAGAACATATCAAAGCCTCTCTCAGGTGTCCCGTACCTGGGAGCGTTTGCATCTCTCTCGCTGGCAGTTGGCCAGGAAGCTGGAGAAGAGTGGCAGGTGAATGCTGTCGTGCAAGGCCAACAGGAAGTCATCTGTCAGCTGGAAGCGAGAGGGATACTGGGACAACAGCTGCCAAACACAGTCCAGGAAGAGCAGGAAGACTGGAGCCTGCAGGGACGGAGGGAAGCGAGGGGACGTTAGTAACTAAGTAAACTTTATTTCTATAGCATCTTTCAAAACCAGAGTTAGGAGGTGCTTCACAGGTGCACATAAAAAACAATACACCAAAATACAACAATAATTTCAGGTAATGGCCATACACTGAGAAATAAAAGAAAATAAAAAGATAAATAAAACCATTGGAGTAATAAATTATATTATATGCCAGTGTTTAAAAGCTTTTTAAAATGTGTTCAAAGGGGGAGTTTGTTCCACAGTGATGCCTGGACAGTGGAACTTTTAACAACATTTGGTTGTCATATCTGAGGGGTCAGATGCAGAATATGGAGTTAAAAGATCTGAAATGTGTAGCAGAGGCAAACCTTGTAGGGCTTTAAAAGCAATCAACAGAATCTTAAATTGAATTCTAAAAAGAACAGGGAGCCAATGTAATTCAGCCAGACCTGGAGAGATATATTCTCTGCATCTAGTGCGATGGATTAATGTAGGGACGATTGAATGAAGAAGAGAGGGAAGGAATGAAAGGGAGGGACGTAGAAGGAAGGAGGAAAAAGGTGGAGGAAGGGAAAGAAGACAGAAAGCAGGAGTGTCGAAGCGAGAGGGAGGAGGAAAGAATTGTAGGAAAGAAGGTGGATGCATGAAGGAAAAAATAACTGAGAGGAAATTAAATTTTTAGGGACTTACTGCCTAAAATGTTTGGAATTTTCTCTTAAATCTGTCTTGTGTTAATTTTAGAGTGGACATGCATCTTGGGTCACTTTTAGTGAGTTAAAGTAATGAAATGCAGGCAGGTTTGGGCAATATGGAATATATTATTATTGAATTATTGTCCAGCCCTACATGCAAGACAGGACTATACTCCATCTTTTTTGTCAGATAACAACATAGAAGGCATTTGTATTTTATAACTGGCCTTACATAGGCAACATCACTGTATAATTCTACAGTTGCAGAGTTAAACGTGCGGTTGTCACTGGCAATCCAGCACAGTGTGGGTGTGGAGCTTGACCTCTCACCTCCTCCTTGTCGTTGTCGCGGTGGTAATTGATGCGGCTGTAGAAGCGGTGGCCGGCCATCACCCACTCCTTCTGCACCAGGCCCTGGAAACCATACTGGGTCCGACAGTGGGGGTCACACATCACCTGCACCAGGCTGGACACCACGCAGCTCATGTCCCGGTCGTCCGCTTCTGTAAACGTCAAAAGAGGGAAAGCACATGCTAAAAAGGTCATCAAACTCAGACATGCACTTCAACTGTGTATTGAGCTCAAATGGTTTTCAATTTTAGGGCACCACTCGGGACACACAACCCTTTAATTAACAACCATCATTTAATTCTGCTCTTATTCCTCTAAAGGCTTATTATCTGTTTGACAATAGAGAGAGGGAGAGAGAGTAAGAGACAAAGAAAATATCGATAAGACAGACCTGCAGATAAAAACCATGATGACAAAGGCCCACACTGTGAAACAAAGGCTGTTTTCGAAACCACCTGCTACATACTACAGACGAACACAGTATGCAGTATCTACTACATACTGCATTCATCGGTAGTATGCAGTATGAAACTGTTAAATCAATTTATTTTGCAGTATGCTAGGCCAGGCTTAGCCGGTATCCGGTTTTGAAAAGCGAAAGTAAACAATGGTACGGCTAACGGCAAACCACCGCAATAGCATCCTCTTAAGCTCTGAAAACGAAAAGTTATAATAACTGTAGCCTCGTCACAATTTCTGCTTGCACATAATTAAATTAGAAAAAATTGCCAAATCAGTACGTACTGATAGTATAGTAGGTGGTTTCGAAAACAGCCAAAGTTTTATGTAGTGAGTCATTTCTGCAGGGGGATATTTACTGCTGATCCAGCCACTGCCGCAACAAGGAGACTTAGACTAAACAGGCATTGTAAAGGCCGGCCTGATGGTAATCACTTGCAGCTGCAGGGTGGCAGAGAAAGTCAAACACCAGAAGCAAGTAGTAAACATTCGTAGCTGAAAACAGCCATTGTTTGAGTAATGCAGTGTTGGGTCTGTCTCTCTGGGTGTTTATGAATGCACCGCAGGCAGCCAGACCAGATGATTAGAAATCAACAACAGCCTACTGTCTGTAAAATGAGTCATACAATGGAATCTAAGGACTACTTTAAAATGTCATCTTTTTAAATCAACCTTCTTTTGTATTCTTTTGTCTCCATTCCTTCACGGTCAGACACATCTAAAAGTGCAACTTGGATCATGGCAAATAAAAATTCAATGTTACCGTTTCTTGGTAAAAAGTTTACAAAAGCATGCGCATCCAAACGCGATGAATACTAGGTGCTGGACAGAAGTACATGTGAAAAATAAAAATAAAAATAAAAATAGAATCCGCACACTAGATAATGCTCCCATGAACATTTATTAGTACCACCATGTGAAACGTCACATGGTGGTATAGGCAAAGTCAGGAGTCAGGACTAAAATAACACAACTAGTCGCTCGGTTGGCGATAAGGTGGAGGTGAAAGCTGAAGACACACAAGCTGAGAGGAGCCCCAGCCAGACACTCTGAGGTCACCCTGACTGCACGTTTGGGTTTGCCTGGTCTGTCCAGTAGCATTCCCCGCCACCTGATCCATCTCACTGCCAGGTGGTGATCAGCTGACACCTCTACTCCACAACAAACAGTCAGCATCTTCCTTTTCTCTTGTTCAAAGGGGGAAACTCCAACACCGCAACTCTAAGACAGGCGCTTGTGAGTATCTGCTCAATGCCTCTCATCCCAGGCAAATCCAGAAAAGGAAAAAGCCAAACCTTATCCAGAAGTTTGGTCCAAGAGCCGCTTGATGCTGGACCAGAAACGCACCAGACCGCTACACCTAACCTTGTGGGTTATGGGCTCACACAGTACTTACAGACCTGCTTTACCTTTTTAAAACAATATTTGTCATAAATCATAATATAAAGGACAGTATAAAATGAAATAAATTTTCTCCACCTCATTTAGCTCACAATATTCACAGTCTTTCATCTTGAATCACACCTCTATATCTTCCCGTTTAAATATGTAGTGGTAATATACAGCATCGAGTGATCTCTGACTTTAAGGCAAATATATGTTAAAAATAAGTTAAGTATATAACATATTTTTCACATTGTAATCTTTCTTAAATAAACAATAAGTTCTCAATTTTGTATTTTGCCAGATTTCTTCTACCCATGATTGTGTGCATTTAGCCCCAGACTTGGTATTTAAACTCCTCCACCTCCACCTCCACATTTGCTTTTTGGAAATAATTTTCTTCAAGTCCACATTCTTCTAGTAAATCAAATATTTCAGATACCCATTCACCTCCGACAGACAAATCCCTGTAAAATATTTCACTGGTCACCCCAGCAGCCTGTTCCACAGGCTCACCATACTGGTCTTCCATCTTACTTCACACGAGTCCCACCCCATATCCATATCTCCATCAACTGCCAAAACAGGCACATATTTATGAAGACCCAAAAAGAATCAAATTGCCTGATTATGGACCCGTTGATTTTTCTGAAATCTTTTGTGACCCCATATTTCTGACACACAATCTTAAACAGGAAATACACACGTTTGATCCAGTTTGGAATATGTAGAATAACCCATATCTCTCAGCATTTCAGTTTTACCTATAATACCTCCTAATGTTCTACTTGCCGAGTCTGCTAGAACTGATGCACTTTAAAGACAATGCATAACATCTATACTATCAACTGCATTACCACCCTCCCGGACAGACAGTCATAGAGATACAAATAATTATCTTCAAAGTGTTTTGCCTCTCAGATGCAACAGCTGCAGCCTGGTAACCGTGTCCTTAACAGCATGTTGTATGGAGGCTATTGACAGTGTGCATGTAGGATCAGTGGAGTGTGCTTGTCGCTGGTATATAGCTGCAACAGGGCAAGCCCTAATGTGGGATTAATGAGAGGGAGGCGCCGTGAATAATGAATGGATTGAATAATATGAGCTGGGGTCCGGGTCACATGACTCACCTTGCAGTGCCACAGTCAGGTGACCGCCGCGAAGCAGGCAGGCGACCTCTGAAGCTTTCTTCAGACAGGACCTGGAGACAGAGAGACAGGTTGATAATATCAAATCAGATGAATCTCATCACAGTTACAAACACAGTGATCACATTACAAATATGTCTAAGCATTGCTGTAATTAATTAGAAACATTATAAACAAAATGCTGATTCTTTTTTCCTTTGTGAACTCATGTGGCCTGATTTTGAGAGCACAACATAAAAGAAGTTATTCAATCCAAAAATGTATGTACCAAATATTTGTTTGCTGCATAGTTCAAAGATTTTTAAGCTATTTAAATGCATAAATATTATAATTTATATTTGTATTGCAATTTTTTCTATTTGTACTCTTGACTTGCTTTATTACAGTACTTGCTTTTTATTTGCTTTAATTGTATATATTTTTTATTTTTCTCTACTATGCTTATTTATTCACCAATATACCTAAGCTAATTCCTTGTATGTGAAAACCTACTTGGCAATAAACCCGATTCTGATTCTGAATATACACATTCATTGATTTTACCAAAGCTATTTACAATTCTAGGCAGGAAATCAGTAAATACATTGCTCAAGTGGATCTTTCTCAGAAAATATAAGGCAACTGTAAGAGCAACTTTTTTGGGTTTCCCCATCAAGGATGATGCGTTTAACAAACATACAGTGACCCCAAGTGACCAGAATGCTGTATTGGATGCTGTATTTAAATAGAAACCTGGTACTTTAATTAGCATCCTTTTACTTACGCAAGGATTATAAATGCCCCTGATCACAGTTCTTTAAAATCCCTCAGCCAGTTAACAGTTAGACAGCATGAGTTTAACAATAAAAAGCCGTGGGTAGAAAGACATTTTTATTATGAATGATATGGATTCCCACACTGGCCAATCAGAGCGGTTACCTGATGTAGTCTAGCCAGTGGGTGCTTTCCAGCGTAGATAACCATTTGTCATCAGGCACCGACACAGATGTGGAGATATCTAGAAGCCAAAACAGGAAAACGACAGATCAACATTATGAATCACTCAGTGAGGGTGATCTTTGCGCATCAGCTGACTCGAAAACTTCTCTTCTTTTCTCAGACGAAGAAGTGCAGTAAATAATGTTTCAACAAACAGGACATTACTAAAAGCTTTAATTATAAGCATGTCTTAAATAGTTCCTTCAAAAAGTATGCAAGCTCATTTTGCAAATAATTTCATCAAGTTCACATTTTAATGTTTAAATTCCTCTTTTTAATGTTTATTGGTGTTGTACCCAGAAATCCATATTGAAAAACTCACATTCAAATCAGTAATTCTGCAGTCCAGTTGTTACTGACAGAGCAGTATTTATTATTTATAACATTAGATTGGTCAACCATTTCACACCCAAAGAAAAGCTACGTCCTCAAAAGAATCATCCACATCTTGAATAGGGACCCTAAGTGCCAAATCCACAGGGGGATTAGCCTTTAATACAATCCCCAAAGTCTATTTTCATTTCCTATCTAGTTGTTGTGAAGACCCAAAGCCCAGTGCCAGTAAGCCAACCAAATACATCTGAGTGGGACAATCCTCGGCGCTGTGAAGCACTCACCCACAAAAGACAAAACACTAAGCTGAAAAAATGTGTGAACCGTGACAATCGGTGACCTTTACACATTGTTCGTGTGCAAGAGAGAGTGAGAGTGTGTGTGAGAGACAGGTCAGCATTTCAGTTCCAGGGCCAGTAGTTGCAGACGACCATGAGCTTTATCGTCTCTCTGTTTAAACAACCATGGAATGTGCTGTGTGTGCCTACACAACAAAAACAACAATAAAGACCATCTCGTAAAGCCTGTTTTGAGCTACCAGTATGAGTGAGAAGACCCAAACAACTCTGCAAAACAGCAATGTAGTTATACATTTTGAAATATACATCAAATGCAATAAAGAAAGCAGTAATTGTGTAGAAAACTCAGAGAGCCTCAGTGGTTTGAATGACACATAAACTCTTTAAATAAATAAGTGACTTAAGGGACTTTTGTGTCAAGGATCCTTCAGACTAAATACCTGACATCATAGAGGTTTATATAATCAGACTCCCATGATAGTGAAAGATGTGGATGCTTCATTTGTCACAATTCTCTATGTGCTTTAGTTTTTTTTTTTTGTGCTGTGTGTAAATACATATTTGCTCAGGTGTTGTGTGTGGATGTGTGTGTGTGTTTGTGTGTCTTCTCCCCACCTCCCAGACAGAGAGCGCGCAGGCGGCTGTGTGCCAGCTGGATATCGGCAGGTGAGGGCAGCTCCTCGCCCAGCTCCACCACCACGCACAGAGAGGACTGGCAGCCAAACAGGATCATCTCCAGGTTTCTGCAGAGAAAGACGTCCTGCTGTTAACACACTGCAACAAGCCTGGATCACTTTGTAATCAAGTTGCCTTTCGTTAGCTTTCATTCATTCATCTTTGTGAACTGTGGATTTCAGCTCTTGAAAGTCTGAAGTCAAATGCCTTTAAAAATCTATCAGAGAGGATTTCCCAGAGCACACTGTAATTTTCCCCCAGAAGTAATTGGTTTAAATGTTGCTTTAACTGGGAGGGGAAAACAGCTTGTAAACTGCTCACTGATAGAGACAGATTTTACAAAAGTTTAATCATCTAAGTTTCTCATTCAATATAAAAAAAAAGTAAAAACTCATTAGTGCAAGTTGAGTCTGCCATTCTGACTTCACGCTGTATTAGGCTGCTATTAAACTGCTGCCTCAAGCCTCTTTAAACAACCAGGCTGTGGCCAGCTGCTGTTTTAGGTAAGTCTGTTTCAGAAGTTTGGTTTCCTGTGTTCACACAGCTATCAAACTGCATCATCTCTACAGGAGAAGAGGTTGAAACGTACTTCCTCAAACGGCTGGTGAAGCTTACAGGCAACTTGTAAGCACACTGATAGCTTAAATTAAAACAGACGTTTGAAAAATATGAACATCAATATCCAGAAATGTAAACTGATCTAATAAACTGCACGCAAACACACAAACTCTGCTGCAAGATGCAAGAGGACAAAAATGGAACATTGGTGATTCCAACTTTCCCCAGTAGACCACTCACTCATGTTGCTGTTTGACATTTATATATATATATATATATAAATATATATAATTAGGAGGGATGGGGTGGTTTTTATAGCAGCCCTTCATTTAGATTTTTTGCTGTATTTTTACATTTAAAAAGTTCCCTACAGCAGCTTTAAGGCATAACATCAGACCTGTTATTAGTTTTCCTGTAACCCATGCTTTGCCTTGTGATAGTTACAGCCTGCAATCAAGACTACAGCTAGACCATCTTAAAACATATTCAAATGTTAATGCTTACACACACACACACACACACACACACACACACACACACACACACACACACACACACACACACACACACACCTGATGTCGTCTTTCTCGTGGTAGATGTTGTTCTGGAAGCTGGCCATTCGCAGCAGATCACTGCCTCGGGGGTGTCGCCAACACCAGCGCTGCGACACAAAACACAATTTCACCCTCTTTTAATAAACACGTTCCACATTGTTAAAATTCCCCAAAGGCACTCAGTGCATCTGGGTTCATCTTGTAATTTGTGTCACAGGAATGTTAATAAGAGAGGAAAATATCATTCTGTTATAATACATAATTTACACGGGAGAAGGACAAGTGCTCATTTGAAGAATTACCACGTTTTTTTTTTCTCAAGTTCCAATGTTAGTTTTGAAAGTCAGCACCTCTTTCTTAAAGCATGAAAATACAAAGTACAAACTTAGATCTTCAGTATGTTTGTTTGAGCTTTTATACACAAATGTGGTTTATTCTATGTGATCTCCAGAATAATCCACAGAGTACTCCTGGAAGCACCTTTAATATGTTTTGTTAGCAGCAAATGACATTAAACGTTTGTGTCTTAGTTTCTTGGTTACAAATACAGAAATACCGTCTGAAGTCCAGGACCATTAGAATAATATATAAAATCTGTGGAAAATGTATACAAATGTAGAAAATTAGATTTTAAAATGCCTTGAAATATTTCATAGGATTGAGGCTGTAAGATAAGATTTTGTGATACTGTTTGTGAAATGTTCATCACTAATACTAAGTGCACTCACAGGGATGCGTCCTTCATTGAAGTGGGCGAAGCTTTTCTTCAGCTCAGTGTCTAAAACCTTCTGTGGAACCACGATGAACCTGGGCAGGCTGACAGGAAACACAAAGAACGCTCAGTTTGACTGACAGAATATAAATAGTTAAGAGTGATAGCAGCCGTGGAAGATGGATGAGATTTGGCAACTTTGGCTTTTTACAACACATTGATTGAGTATACTGAGTGGTCTTGTTTGTGTCTTTTATAGGAGTTTAGCCTTGGCTTTGCCTGACATTCTCAACTTCCTTCATGTTTTGCAAAACAGTCCCAAACATTCTCTTGTCAAGGACCCACAAGCAGATGTATTCACACATTCCTAAAAAATGTGAGTTACTGGCAGATATAATTTAGAACACGATTTCATGTTTTTCTACTCTATTGGTTAGGAGATAACATTGAGAAGAGGATATTTGGTAAAAAAAAAACAAAAAAAAAAACAGATATACCATAGTATACCACACCCAACAGACACACAGATGTGTTGGTTACTATTCACCTCGGGTGTGAATTTACCTGGTGGACATCTCGAAGCGGTCATTGACTGAGCTGACCCTCCAGCCCGTGGCCCCACACCTCTCCAGCTCTTGCTCCCAGTCTGAGGCCGACTCGTACCAGTTCATGTGGGTGTTTCGGCGACGGTTGCTTAGGAACTGCTTCATTTCTGGAGGAGGAAAGTGATTCAAACACTTCATATTGTAAATATCTTGTGTCAGAGTGCAAATGTTGTTTTGATGCCTATGACACTTTTGGAGACAAGGCCAGATGTAGTACATGCTTATGTTGTGACTTTTTAATTATATTTTATATAAACACTTTAAATCCATTTTGGATAAACAGGCTTTCAACTCTTTTCTAAAGAGAGGGATCGGGGCGGCAATTCAGCAAAATACAACAGTGAGTCCAGTTGTGCTATATAGCTACAAAAGAGGACTGACCTAGTTGTTTTGTTAGGGACTATGGATATAAATTAGCATTCTAGCTAACTCCGGCATGTTTACATCTTGTATTGTTATACTGATGTTCATTAACGTGCTCTGTCCCAAACACATAAATAAAATTTTTAAAGAAATTGCTGAAAAATTACAAATATTTTCTGTTTCCAGCTTCTCTAATGTGAGGATTTGCTATTTTTCTCTGTTTTATATGATCGAACTGAATATGTTTGGGTTTTGGACAGGTAGTTGGACAAAACAAGCAATCTAAAGATGTGACCATGGCATTGTTCCCTGTTTTTATAGGCCAAATGATTGATCGATTAATTGGGCAAATGATCGGCAGTCCTTATCATGGGGAAGATGAAGACCAAATGAAAAACAACTGATGCTAGCTGTCCACTGGAATGTTTAGCAGGCAGGCACAGGTGACTGTGAGACGCGTCTTAACAAATCCAGTCTGAGCTCTTGCTTCCTTTTCCACTAATCTAAATTTAGATGGAGATCACACTGGTAAAATCAAGCAAATTCACAGTCAGAACTCACCATCTCAGTGGCACTGGAGTGAATCTAATAATGCATGTTCATCTAGCGACTTGTTTCGGGGGGGAGGGGGGGGCTTGCATTATTTATCCAACAGCTGACAGTCATCTACAGCCTGGTCAGCCTAGCGTAGCTTTAACATAGCATAATGTATTGCACAGACAGGCTCATATTACTCTATATGGTCGAGGTGAGCAGCAGAGTGGCTTGGTTACGACTGGACTGAGTTTTTGTTTTGTTAGTGAGATGTAAAGAGTGTCCTATTTGCTTAAAGTGGGTTGGATTTCTACACTCTGATAGCACAATATAACATTTAATTATGGTGGATTCATCTTTCAATCACTGACAAAATCAGCCCTTTAGTGAGCCTCGCCTTGAAACCACTCAAGATATTTCCTCACATCTGGCTACAGTTTCAAAGACAGCATTTTTGCCAAACAGAGAGGATGTGAGCTTTATATGTCATTATAAAGTCAGTATGTTTAATATTCTTCAGTCTTCTTTCAGACATTCTGAACGTGGAAATAGACAGAAACAAAAATAGAGGAAACTAACAGAGTTGAAGTCATGGGTAAATGACAAACAGTGATCACAGTTTCTGGGTACATTCTGTCCCTGGAGCTACAGTGCGTGAAAACCAAAGTGAGAACAGGCTCGATGAAGGCACACCGGGAGAAAACTTTCAAGGCTTTAGAAAGCAAATACAGCACATGACTAACACGTTCGTGCTGCATTTCTGATTGATTTGAGCATTTGCTTCTCACTTTCACTGAGCTGCTATTTCTATGAATATTCATCACAGTGAAATATGCCCAGAAAAAAAAAGACTGATAGATAGATCTACTGATAAATACTTTATACAGTATAGTATATAGCATAAGGCTATAGTGCCTGAAATAATAACTTATTTTCCCAGGTATCTTGGGAACATATCAAGATTATTTGGTCTGATTTATGTAACTGTCTACACTTAACAGGACATTGGTCGGTACACACATACAGTAAACACCCTTTTGACTGAAGAGATTATTATTATTATTATTATCTTGAGTCTAGTACATACCAAAACAAAATCATGAAAACTGAAAAAATGTGAGCCATGTTGAAGTATCCCTCTATGTTCTTGGGGTCTGAATACAGCGGTAGGCTGATAGACAGACTGATGAGGTATTGTATCAGTGCCAGGGAGGGAACGGATGGCTGTATACATGCATACATTCGTCTACTCACCTACACTCCCAAGGGCAGCATTCTGGAAAGATAAAACTGACCCTGGTTTGGGAGGCTGGTAGGTCTTGGCGATGGTGTAGGTTATCTGAGGAGGGAAACCACAGTGAGCTCATCAACATGACAAAAGGTCATCAGCTTTCAATATCAATGCCCTGCAGAGTCAGATCAGTGGTCTATGGTACAGATCAGCTTCTCTACACAAGTTTTTAGGCTCTGAAATGGCTGATGACAGTAACCAGAGCCTTGAATCTAAGCCAAAACACACACACACACACACGCGCACCGAAATATGCAGTTGCATTCACATATTTACCAACCCTAGTGCATAAATCTCTAGGAGAAGAATTTGGCTTTAAACAGGGTACACTGAAATACACATTAGAAAGAGCAAAAACATCAACTTGATTAAAAAGTAGAAAAACAAAAACTGCATAAAATAACATAAAACAAAAAGCGATTTTAAAGGCTCGGGAAAAAACAATCACCCTTGGACAAAGTGGTTATCTGCAAATTCCTGTTTTTGGGCTGTGCACACACAAGTTCAGTATTTAAGCCGGTGTCAGACCTAGTCATGCTTAAAATTAGATCACTAAAAAAAATTCTAAAAATAAAAAGGAGATGGACACACCTCTATGACTTGTGCATCAGGAGTGAGGCGGTCAAACAGGAAGCAGATGACTCGCAGGTCCCTACAGTACAGCACCAGCTCCTCTGGAGTGAACTTCAGCGAGGAGTTTGGGGTCACCAGCTTGGTTCTGTTTGGGCCCACTGCAACACGGAGGGGAAGAAGAAGTCTAATTAAACATTAAACAGACATGTGGGTCAAGAGCCAACGAACCCTAGAGTATAGGTTACGTACATACTTACAGCATGTAGGTTAGACCTATAGTATGTGGGCTCCACTGAAATTAACTTTAGCCCAACACCTGCACATTCTAACATGTCGCCAAATCAACCAAGACTGAAATTTTAAGGATTACAGCTTTAAGCCCTTTTTGGATCCAACTGTTAACTGTAACAGTATCACAGCAAAAGGCATTATATACAGTATACTGGTCTGTGATTGGATCCAAACTGGGAGTGTCCCATAAAAGTAATACTAATCAATAAATCTCCAGTCAATTAAAATACCTTTTACTGGTCGTGAGTAAAAATGTGGGTATAAGGTTTTGCTTACCAACCACAACCTTCTCTATGGAAGCCAAAGCCACATCATGGTCTCCTAAAAGCACTGGGTCTGCATTGTCCTGCATTTAAAATATGGCAACAAAACAACTAATTTCTGCTCCCGTGATCACAGTTTTTGCATTATGTTAAATGTTCTTAATGTATTTCACAATGTCATCCTTTAAACAGACATTAACAACATATTATTAAATAGTATTTCAATCAGTACAGCTGTTCAGAGGGACTCACGTCAGGTTTGGGACTGTCCTGGGGCACAAAGGCCACTCTGAAGTGGGTACAGAAGAGGGTCCCAGACAGCCAGCCTCTTCCTTCCCTGGCAGTCAGCTTCTTCCTCACCATAACAGCTCTCTGAAGTACACACTCGCCTGGTGGGGGAAAAAGGGAGATGTAGTACAGGGGTTACAGGGTGGAATTTATGGGTAAGGTCACGGCTTTAGTTTTGAACATGTCTGAGTGTGTATGGGGAGGCTTCTAGTGAGGATACATAACAGGAAGTGTACAGACAGAGAAACAGCAGCAGGGAAGTTCACTGAGAGTAGGCTACTGGGAGTGGGTGTAACAAACACCTTTAAACAAAAAGCTGTGTCCTCAAGTTGTTGCTTATTGTTGCAAGTACTCAGGACACGGTGGATAGGCAGGGAGGAGCAGGAAGAACAACAAAAACACCATCTTACGCATGACAGCAACTGTATTTGTTCTGAATCACCTTACACCAATTTGGTTTTCTGGCAAATACTTGCAAATTTACATATGAGTGAATTACCTAATGTAAGTATATGAGTGAAAAGTCACATTGTGTTTGTTTATCTAATGTACAGCTGGATATCAAATACTCCCAAAACTCTTAAATGGCTATTTAAGTGTAAGTAAGTTAATGAATAATGATTTTAAAACTGCATGGCATGAGAAATCAAATTCAGTGGATCTTTTATGAGAAATGTAATAATGTTCAATGACTGCTAATAATAATCTAATAACTACAGTATAAGCAAAGACCAATGAGAGCCCAGAAAATAGTGTGTTCATTCAGTCAGGTGTAGGAAGGGTTCGTGTTGATAACTCAGAGACGGAGAGCATCATATGAACTGAAAGCCTAAATCTCTAGATTTTCAGAAACAGAACTCCATTCCAGGCAAAAGTATTTTTATCAGTTTAAATAATATTTGATGTGTTTAAATATGTATTTAATGTGTGAAGGACTTCTTAATTAGTAGTAAGACTGAGTGAATCCTCATTGGCTAAAAGGAGAGGAAGGTTGAAGAAGAAGCATCTGAAATTCCAGGACAAAGCTTCCAAAAAGAAACCTTTTCACCCAGACAAATCTCTTACACACAAACACAGATGTGCACTCTCAAAGAAGAAAAAGAAAAAAAAAAGAAAAAGGAAAACAGTTTCACCAAAACACACACACACACACACACACACACACACACACACACACACACAGCAGTGAGACAGCACATTTATAACAGTCTCCCGCAGGAATACAAAGCTGTTGCCAGCTAGACTGTGGGTTTCCATGGCAACAGAGTCCAGGATAGGGTAGTAGTGGAGAAAATGGCCTTTTTGTCCATGACAAGAGGAGTCTTTGGCCAGACACATTGGGCAAGGCAAATGTTTTCATATTCACTCAAAAGAGCACGAAAAAGACGGGGAAAGACTGCTGGTTCCTCGAAACTGAAAAAACATTCTGAGGAAACACAAAATTCCTTTACTGCATATGTGGAGGGAACTAGCACGGACCTTAAAGTCGAAATGACAGCAGTCTCTGCAGAATGCTACTCCTTGCTCTTAGCTTAATGAATGTTTTGGGGCATACCAAAGCACAAACAGGAAACAGCCATTGTTACACATGAAACACTTGTTTATGCTCTGAGAGAAAAAGGAAAAGGAGCCTTTGCTTCCAGCACCATAATTTGCTGATTGCACACAAGAGGAGTTTAAATCTTTGGGCGTGCTCTATGGTTATGCTTATGCCCTCCAGCCTCCAAAACCACGCCTAAAGATTTATGTTGGCTGGACATATCAATTAAACCTGACCACACATGATCTAGCTACAGAGATTTCAGATGCTTAGCACAGTGAACACAAGTGAACCCTTGTTGAGAGCTTGTCTTTCAAAAAGGACAATCTGTGGCTTTGCACGCCTCGTTTTAATGTCTCCCCAGGGTGCAACAGAGCCGAAAACATTCCTGTAGCCTAAATATTTGAGAGCTGAGGGGGGGAAGGAATATGAAGCCAGGGAACAGAGGCTTCTGGGCCTATTTGCACTCTTTGGTGAGCATTAAGAAATTTGTGCTAGCAGGTGCTTAAACCCAGCATGAGTCAGCTGGACAAGGGAAGGTGTTTTACGAGACAGTTGTCCTGTAATCAAATAAAATCTTTTATGTTCTTCCTGGAGAGCTCCAGACAGAGTGTAACAATATATGCTGTAAAAACACAGTATTAGTGCACCTAGCTTCTTTCACATTGGTTAAGGCCAGACTATCTAATCTTTAATTAGATTATACATTATAAATCTGTCTCCTGTCTGTGACCCTGTGTGTATATGCCACTGATGTTTGGGACATTTTGGGATATTTGTTTGGTACACGCCTTTTGCTGTGGGTGTGGCCCCAAGCCCCCAGGAACTGCACCGGGCTTTGAAGCCAATTTCACATAGTGGCCAAACTGCGTCATTACATCTTCCAGGTCCATCACATGATGGACACTGGCCCAAAAACACCTCCTCCCATAGACTTACATTGTGAAAGAGAGCTGTCTGTAAATCAGCGGATAATTTTTTTCCCCAGGTACATCAACTAGTCAGTACAAACACTTAAACAGCCCTTATTTAAATCATTATGTCCTAAAAGTTGGAAAATTCACTAATAGCCGAACCCAGAGTGCTAGTGCGCTTGCTCCATGAGCGGCACGATGCGGAAGCTATGCAAAAGATCCGGATAATTTTATACCCGGAAGTCGAAATGTTTGGGCTTCATGCGCCACTGACCAACTTTCATAGGAATGAATGGAGCCCCGTCTCCAACGCTGTATCCAGTTCTCTTTATGCATCAATGTGTGGCCCACAGTTAGCTGCCCACAATAAAACAACAGCAGCAATGACGGTACACAATAAGACACAGAAGAACAGTTGAACATGTCACACAGCAGACAAAACTCACTGAAGGCCATGACTGTTATTTCAGATTCCCTGCTGTGTTTGCTGTAGATTCTTCAGTGCCAGTGGCAGTTTCACAGATGCCAGTTACATCAAACTCTGACGGCATTATAGGGTAGACAGCTCGCCAAAATAAAATGTTGGGTTGGAGTTTCGACAAACTGAGGAGCAGAAGGGCGAAACTAACAAGAGATGTTGTGCCTCAAGGCAAGAAGCTGCATCACAGTTTTATTACACTGAAACCCAGCAGTTACTAGCATTTCTTATCTGTATTTGAATAGTAAGGACTCACATGCAACCATCATTTGGGACCTTGCTGTCCAAGAGCACCAGCCCCAATTCAAATACTGCAAACCCTTCAGAGGAAATCAGTACCATTCAAATACTTAGAAAATGTTTGACTAGACGTTTTCAGGAAGTTGTTTAAGAACGTGTGAAGAGCAAGTCTAGTTGTTGTTTTAAATGTGTACACACAATCTGAAAGTTTTTACATGTCTTTTATGCTGTTGCTGGACATACATATAGGATTTTTCACACTAAATTTAAATTTGAGTTTCCCCTTTAATGTTTTAGCTGCTTCTATTGATGTTGTGTTGTCGCTGACTTAAATTTGAGGAGAGAAGGACCTGAAGAATCGGCCTGAGAAAATACAGCCGAGGGATCTGAACCACATGCTCTGTTTTATTTGTTTTCATCCACATTTGTTACTCATTTTCAGCTAGGATGCATGCAGAGAGAAAAGTTTCTGCCCTCCTCACCCACTGGGAGGACGAGTAAAGACCAGGAACAGGTTACATTGGGTTAAATCTAGGGATACAGTTGTATCGACAAACTAGAAGCTGATAGGGATATTTTCTGTATAAATGACAATGAGAAAAGCCCTCGATGTCTGGTGTTTTCCCTATAATTTGACACGGCACAAAATGTCCAGAAGACTGCTCTGTTGACAAACTTTAGCACAGAGAAGCCAAAACCACCAACCTTCATGTGATGCAACATGACAACCAAGTTAGGCTAGCTTGTCAACAAAAGCAAAACTTTTTCCCTTCACTGAGCCAGTCTGTAAAGCTGCTCCGTCGTACGCAGGTTACACTGTAATTGCTATCCTGTTAACAAACAAGACACTAAAATTATAACAACAATATAATACACCACATCTCCAGACATTTTGATTATCAGAAATATAAATTCCTCCAGTCATGGACAATAAACTGCAAAACATCCATTCAAACTCATACAAACAGAGAGAATGTAATACCTTTTTCAATATCAAGATCGAAACCCAAGTACACAAATATCGATGCTCTGGCCTCTTGTCCATCACTCAACGAGGTATAAGGCTGATTGACAGCCTTTTAATCCCACAGTAACATAAGACTGTGGAGAAAAGGGATTGTGAAGTTGCTCTGAAGGGGGTCTCGGTCTCTTGGCATTGTGTGTGAATGGACAGTGTACCCCCTCCCCCCACTCGCAGCTTTGAAAAGGTACATGATCTACCTATGGCTGTCGGAGCTGTCCTGACCCGCTTGCCCTCCCGCGGGCCGGCTCGGTTTCTGCGGTCCTGTGTCCCGGTGTCACATGAGAAGGCCGCGGAGACTGCCCGTTAACTACTGGGAGAACGGGACAACTCCTGCAAACATATTTCTGATTTTGTGATTCGTATGTTTGTTTTCAACTTGTCAGTGGATCTAGTTTGGGACAGCACACATTTAAGGCACTTTTTAAGTTACCCTACCATGCAACATACCTCACTGAGTTGATATCGATATGAGAACTAACAATACTTTCTTTACGCAGGGTTGACAATCCTTTTGCAGAGTATGCGCATGTGTGTGTTTGAGAGAGAAAGGGAGAAGGAGAGAGAGTCCGCAGGTGCAATGTGAGCCCTTTCGTTCGGTGCGGTAACACTGACTAGCGACTCCTTTGTGTCTGAAAGTGAACTTGTTCTCACAAATTGTCTCAACACTTTCTCTGCAGAGCGCGCACAGAGCCAAAGGATAGATTTCCCTGAGCGAAATCTGAAGCTGTCCAAAGACCAAATAAAATAAAATGCAGACATTTACAGCAGACTAATAGTAAGTAATGTAGGTCTCAATGGAAAGAGAGAATAATAAGTCTGAAAACATAACAGTGCTGCAGATACACATCTGCGTTCTTCTTTCTCTTAATATAAGACAGGTTCTCATGGACAGCTGTGTTTCTAATCTGCCTGGAATGGAGGTGGAGAAAGAGAAGAAAGAAGAAAGAGAGAGGTAATGGAACAGTAAGGTGGTGTTGGAGATGGTGATGAAGTTGAAAGCCAGCAGGGGAAAAAATGTGAAGAGTACAGACATTTGACAGTGAAACGTTAACAGCTAAGAATAGGATCTCTGTGCGTGTTGTCAAGGACCAGCAGAGTCTGGAAAGTATTTGAGGAAAACACACTGCTGGAAAACAAATTAGGCTGACTGAGTGAATGAAAATAAGGAAGGAAGTGTGTGTGTATGTGTGTGTTTGTAAAGAGAACGTGTGCATGCATGAATATGTGTATGTACTGTATGTTTGTGAAAGGTCACTGTAAGCCCATGAGATCCTATGTCAAACAAAAAACACCATAAAAATCCTGCTTTATTACAGAGAAGAAGATAAAATTAAATAAAAAATGGAAATATGAGACAAAAAGAGAGAAGAGTCATAAAGTGAGACTGAAATGGGCCAAGGAGGCATCTCTCCACCTCATAAACTTCCCTCTAACACACACACACACATACATAGACTCTTTTATATTTAATCTGCTCTGGTGAAGAGCGCTATGAGTAACTGCTGATATGCAGCTTTAAAGATTATGCTGTGTCAGATCTAGGCGCACTGGTCTTCTGCCATTCTTATGAAAAGCTCCTGCAGGGTGTCGCTGACACAAGAACATGAGCAGGGCCGGGCTAGGGAAATAACTTCCACTGCAGCAGCAGAGATTTTCTGTGGCCCTGCACTATCCAGCAGATTATCAGCAGAGGGGTTTTATAGTTGGGGGGGAAAGGGAAAGTGATTTCAGGGTGACCAGGTTCTTGTCAAGGCAGCAGAATCTCTAAACAAGGAGGAACCTAGTCACAGTTGGTGGGGCAGCACAATTAATAGTATGTGCAGGGTGGTGTACAAGAACAGAGGCCAACCAGTAATTGACCACGACTGTCACTCTTTAATACAAAGTGAATAGATAGAAGAATGTAGGCACAGCTGCTTCAGGTGTACAGTGAATACACTTCCTGATAATGCAATAAAGCTGCAAGAGTGTTTGATCTCAGCTGCACAACTGTTCGTTGAGGCTCCCAGTCCCCCTTTTGTCTGTTGAAGTTAGCTTTTCAACAACAGATGTTTTCCCATCTCAAAAAGGCAAAACACCTGCTGTGGCATTCCTGGTCCAGGTGTGGCTAAAAATGCAACACAGACATTTCAAACCACAGAGAACAATGACTGCAGCAGCAGTTTTTCTGCCTGAGTGTTGATATTTCATCTGATCCTGGAGCAGCATGGCAGTTGTCAATTGAAGACCGTGCTGTGAGGTGTTATATTATTTAGTGCCTTCACACATTTGCTTGTGTCTGACTGGCTTTGATGTTCAGCTGCAACCAGTTTATTGTTACAGTAGCTTGAGTCAGTCTTTATTTATTTAGTCAATGCAAAATGGGTGGATTTGTCAAACATGGTAGATGGGTGAATTTCTCAAAAGCAGAAATTTAGGAAGTACTATAGTGAGTGTTGTGTTATAGTAAGGCGGCTTTAGTAAGAACTGATGTATTAATCATATTAATAACCATGCCACTGCTATCCATACATATTTAAAAACCTTCATAAATAAACATTAGCTCATAAAAGCACAATCTCACCCGGTAGGCAGCGCAGCCCAAACACATCTCGACTCCTTGCGTTCACCCCACTCTGACTCAGCATCCTCTCCTGTAAGAGAAACAGAGCAGACATTAACATTGCTTAATCCTTCTTGTTTCCAAAGCGACTGTCTTTATTTTACATATCACTGTTACAGACAGGAGATGTCCTGTGCTTAAAGGAACAGTTCGCCATTTTGGGAACTTGCTTATTCGCTTCCTTGCTGTGAGTTAGTTAGATGAGAAGATCAGTCTTTTATACTAAAGCCTAAGCTATACAGCTGCAGGCTGTAGCCTTGAACATAACGGACAGACATGTATCGATCCAACTCCAGACCAAATGGACATATTTACCAAAATGTCAAACTATTCCTTTAAATGAAAGTGACATACAGAATAATTGAATCATTTTATATTAACAGAATGCTAAATTGCGCCTCACAAGAACCTAAATACCCTGAATGAATACCCTGATTGATTATGAAAACAGGATTAATGTTCTATTTCTAACCTATGCTCACAGACTATTTAAATTGTTTGGTCAAGAAATAGAGTAAACCGAACACACTAAACACATGGGCCGAGCCTTATGTCACCTTTGGTCCTGTTGATTATATTTAAATGATGTCTCTGCCTGCTTCTCTCATCTGGCTCGTCTCAAAGGACTCATTTTCTGAGACAAAGAAACAAAGCCAAACCACACAATGCTCCATGATTCTTAGTTTCCACGTAGCTGTTTGTTCCCGCTTTCTCTATAATAGTAATGAAGTCGCACGTACTTGAGTCTGTTCTGCAAGCAGAATCCAACCCCACAGAGCCACAGAGGTTTCTATGACCAGGCTGCGAGCTTACTAGCACATATGCTTCCACTTAGCTTTGCTACTAACCCCCAGTTGTGAAGGCCGTTTACATTTATCGGCTTCAAATCCCATAATATGCCAAGGCCTGCGATGTGAGAGGATGATATGATTACACAGATGAACAAGCTTTATAGTAGTGCAGAAATAGAGTTGAGGCCCAGCATTGACATCCAAAAAAACTATACATTGTAGAGCATCAAACGTCTCTCTCAGCAATGGCCCACAATGAAACTATTAATAATCACGGTTTCATTTAGCTCTATCACAAAGCAGCACCGGTATTTCTTCGAGTCAGCAAGGACGTGTGAACAATAACAATGAATCTACTCAGTCGCCATGTTATGCTAACAATTTTGCAGTGTGGTGAATTCTGTGTTAGAAGCCTGCTCATGAAAACCTGAGACTCTAAGCTTGTGGCCCTCCATAAAAACATAAAAAAAAACATTTAACAAAGAGGACCTTTGCTCCTTGAAAAGGTAGTAAAATCACACTTATTCATAGCTGGTTGTTTACTTTGCATGTGAGAGCGTCTGGCTGTTTCTTTAACAAAAATCC
The DNA here is from genome assembly GCA_008360985.2 of Macquaria ambigua. NCBI lineage: Eukaryota > Metazoa > Chordata > Actinopteri > Centrarchiformes > Percichthyidae > Macquaria > Macquaria ambigua. The sequence continues at coordinate 176,299 of VMKM01000684.1, read as the reverse complement.
ATAGATTCTGCTGTTTGCTACTGATGGTATCTTGATGAAACACTGACACGACATCAGGGAAACATTTCTTTTTAGATTTGTCAAGTTTTTAGTTCATAGTTTTTGATATAACAACATATATATGAAGCAAATATTTTACTTTAACCTTTTTTATTTCCATTTTTTTTCTAAAAGAAAAGAATTAACAGTAGAAGTCTTTGTAAACTGTTAAAAGATAAAGATAAAGAAAATTAATTAAACTAGGGCTAAGCCACCTAAGCACTAATTAATGTCATATGGGCCAGTTTGCTCTGGAAGATCTTGTTATAAAATGGTTCTATACTGCCTAACTGACTAACTCCAACATCTGTAATAAAACCACAGGAATTAGCCAATAGTATTGAGTTCTCCCTGACCTATATTTCTAGTCTGTGTTTATTCAAATACATTCAAAATATGATTATAGTTCCAACAATTTTACTGACCAAATTAGAAAGGCTGAAAGCTCTGTGTTGGCAAAAACCACTGGAGGGAAAAACAAGGCTTTTTTTTGATGATAAGAAAGGACAATAAAATTTTTTTACAAGACTTCGTTTCTGCTTGCCAGAGCATTGTTCATTTTTTTCCCCGTGTGGCTTTAAAATGTCTTGTGCTTTCCCTCAGTCTCTCCATCAAAACCGCAGCTGAATTCCTTTTCCCCTTTTAAGGACATCAGAGGCTATTCTGATCTTGTTTTGTTATTCCTTTCATAAGTCTAGTGTCTTAGATCTGTCCTCTGAAGGTTGTCAAGACACACAGACTTGGGTCTCAGGGTCTTGTGAGGCACGTGAACCTGCTAGATAACACTGAAATGCACAAGGTGAAGTACTACTGGCACTCTACTGCAGACTGGGCTATGTACATAATGTGATAAGGGTGATACGAGTGAAGGTTAAACTTGATTTTTGCACACAATAAATGTGACAGAAAGATGGACAGCAAATGCATTTATACGTGAAATCCAGGCGTTTTTCCTTCACTTGCAAGTTTTGCACTATACAGAGGTAAAACAGAGATAAGGAAAATGAGAGTGAGATAATGTCTAGGCATGAACGTAAGGCTGCCCTCGTCTCCGAGTCACGTATCCCTCCAAAACCACATTTCAGAGCAGTGTTTAAGCTGAGATTTCACTTTTGCTTTCATAGTGTGGCTTCAGCGTCCCCCCCGTGCCGCCTCTCTGCCCCACTTTTGCCCTCCTCTGCTCCCTCCCTTCATCCTCAGGATCAGGGACAGTGGCCAAGGCTTATTGCAGTTTCCATTGCTCATGGCTTCCCCTGCTACTGCGGCCAGACTTCTGCAATAAGCGTGCTTGTTCCTGGGTCTGGAACATATTTCTCTTTCCTTAAACGACAGGCCAAACTCACACGAGGAAAGAGAACGAATGGGAATTTTGGGAGGACCAGGATCTGGGACTGACATTGCCACTTCTTTTGACAAAAATCTGTACCAACAAGCTAAACTGCATTTAACAAAAGCAAAAGAATATGATGAATATGATTGCAGTGCCATCCCAAAACGCAGGGGTGGACCTGTAGCATCCATTGTTAAGATCAACAACTCTGAGTCTCTTTTGAAAGCTACTCCTACTGAGATGTGTTCTGCTTGGGGCTTGTAAAATACACATTAGCTTTTAGCCACTGCTCACTGTACTGAAAAGGTTCACAGCCCGCTCATTTGTATTGTGCTTTGCATTTCCTCACATGAATGGGGACTGTCATATGGCATTGTGAACTGGCTTGGAAGGAAAATCAGGACATGAGGTAGTTTTTGCTAAATTGGGCTCACTTTGAAGTGTTTCTGTCATGTTCCATTCAGAATAACATGAGATTGTTTTTTGTCTACAGAAATAAAATGGACTGAGATCTCTCATCATCATTTTTGGATCACTCGTGTCTTTCCTTCAAAATGCAAAAACTGCATTTTGGCCTCAATATGAGAAAACACAGAAATCACAGGAAAGACAGAAACTGATTCCGACATATAGGGTGAAATAATAAATCAATGTTTCATGAATTGGGAATTCAGATGGTTAATATTTAATGCAAAAATTTCTGCATCACACCATAGTGACTATCCAGCTTTTAACCCACTTCTCTGCAAAAGTCTGCAGCAATTAGCACAGTCCTCCCTGTTTAATATTTTATTCTGAAATCTTGATCATGAATGTCTGGTAATAAGGGGACTATTTACAGCAGTGTCTGCATTCTTATTCATCCTTCATTATAACACCATCAGTCTAGACATCTCTCACAACAAACTTTTAACTTAAATTTTTAAGTGTGTCCCTGCTGAATGATTTGCAATTCATTGTGGCATAGCAAATTTGCATCTACATTATCCCTTCCTCTTAACAGAGAGTTAAACAGACGTTTGTGCAGTTGATGATGTGTTGTAAGGAAGTGTTGGACAGATTGAAATTTTGACCGGATTACCAAAGTTATTACTAGAGATGTCCCGAGCCGAGTCATGGCATGGCAGTGTTAAAAAACATCAAGTAAAAAGGTACCAGTGCAGCTTACTAGCCTGCTTCCATTAGCCAACATTTACAAATCACACACCATTTGATTCAGGTTTTCATCAGTCACTATACTGATGGTAGCCTAGTGGTTAGACAGACCACCACTCAGAGACTAAAAGATCACGTTTGAAGCAGAAAACAAGCAGAGTGTCCATCAACAAGCATTTCCTCCTCTTGGTCTCTGGAGCACACTTGTGTCAGGTCAGGTCAGGTTAGGTCAGGTCGAATGAAAGAGTATGCGCTCAACGGAGTAAATACAAATGTAAGGTGATTAACAGTGCAGGTAGTACAAATGTAAACCGATTAAAAACTAAAAACAATGCAAGAATAATGATACTGTGGATAATATAAAATATAATTAAAGGTAAATACAAATGCAGATTGTGCATAAGGCTAACATAGCCAGTAACTGACAGTCTAGCAGCCTAATGACAGAATGCAGGTGAGCATTCAATTTCACTTTCTCTTGAGAGTGTCAGCTAAATGGCTTAAGTGAAAATCTAATGCTGAACATTGAACTTTCTCAGTGGCTCATAATCATCTTGCGCATGAAACGTTGCTTTGACAGTCAGCTCCACTCTGACAGTTCAGGTCGCACGAGTGAGATTATCAGAGCCAAGACCCAGCCCTTTCGCAAGTGAATAGTGCTGCTGGTTAATTATCACCCAATGCCAGATCAATACAGCCCCTAGTCTAACAGGACCATAAATCTGCTTAAGAGGAGCCCATTGTTGTGCTCTCTGTTTAAGCAGTGGAAGCTTCGGCAGCTCAGGGGCTTGGCAGTGAATGTGACGTCTGGATCCTATGGGAGCGGGTGTGGGTGACTGCACTGCTTTGGCCCACTCTCACACTATCAGGCTGGGATCTTCAGCCTCTCTGAATAGAGCTCAGATGATCCCTCCTCTGGCATTTTTGCTTCTGTGGAGCTTTGTGCTGTGGGCCTTTCATGCTGACTGCTTCAAAGCTGGCTGGGAGATGCAGATAGGGTGAACTCAAGGGGATAGGCGCAGCCAAAATAAGCCTGAATAAGCCTGCTATCCTGTCAAGATGCAGGCCTGAGCATCCTTATGTAGCATGTATGCACTGCTGTTGTTTTCTTTAAGCCATTTTTTCAAGCAAAAATGCCAAACATTTCTTTGTTCAAGCCTCTTAATTGTGAGGATTTGCTGCTTTTCTTTATCTTACGTGACTGTAAAGATTTTGGACTGTTGGTCATACAAACCAAGCAATCTGAAGATGTCACCTTCAGCTTTAGGAAATCGCGATGGACATTTTCACTACTTTCAGACTTTTTGTAAAATAATCAAAAGTAATCCGCAAATTAAATGATAATAAAAATACTCATTAGTTGCAGCCCTATTGTAGTTACTGCCATCCAAAATTGCTTGGGTATTAAACTGTGATTAAAGAAGAGAAGATTCACCAGTAGACACAAACTGCAAAGCCATCTGGTCCAAATTCAGCCCAGGCTTGGATTCAGTTTTCTAAAGCAGTCTTAACACATGCTCATGGAAGTGAAACCCACAAGGGTGTGTGGGTGGCCTGTGCATATAATCTACATGGCCTACTACTCCACATTACCATATCTTAGGCTCAGCCACATTCTCATATGTGGACACATGGGATTCCAGTGGTGGGGGGCTGTGATGGCTTCTGCGCGTCTCATTCTGAGGTAATCAAATTGGAAACTCCTCTACCTCCCAACTGCTGTCTCCATGGCGACAGCCAGATGTTGTGCAGTGCACATCACCCCCACTCCACATGCAAGCCTCGCCCGAGGGCAGAGCAATGAGGCATCTGTTACCGTTTTCCCCCTGCGGCGACTGAAAATAACCAGGGAGAGACAAAAAGCCAGGCAGGCAACACAAAGACGGAGCCAAGAGAATGTTCCCAAAGGAATGAGCAACTCTGAACACATCTATACTGTGTGTACACACATTGCTTTGTGCTGTCTATCAAACTAATGAGTCCTTCCAACCTCTATCCTCTCAGGTGCTCCTAAACGGGGACAGTATGAAATGCAGAAGCACAAGGATTTCATCTTCAGCATTTCAAAGCAATAAATCATAGCATCATGTGACCTTTCAACGTTTTAACAATTAAAGCAGATAAAACAGGCAACGGTCCAGCGCACAGTTCTCCGGAGATGATGATCATCTGCAGCATTTGTCTTTGTGTACCACAACTTAATCCCATATAAAGGCAAACCCCCCTGCCATGAGAAGTGATTAAGATTCATCACCACTTCACTGGCCTTTGATAAGGCATGCAGCCAAAGACAGTGACATTATCTACCCTTGCTGTAATTATGCATCTCCCTGATCTCCAGACAGAAGGAAACAGAAGCCCTGTGCTGCCTAGTTTCCCTCTGTACAGCTGCCACCCTGAGCTGTGAACAAAAATAACCCTAGACAGTCCACTTTCACACACCGCAGGGACCGCAGGTTTCTAATCCAGCCCGGCTGCAAACTACCTGAATGCACATTTATAGCTCTGCATGGTGAATGATGGCCGGTGTTTCCTGCATCATGACACTGTCTGCTTCCTGGCCTCTCTGGTGTTTACTCACATCAGAGGTGTTGACTTAAACGTTACAGCACTGAGAAAGCAAAATTGGCTGAACTCAAGACCTTTATCTGATTGACTTACAAATCATAATTCAACTGAAGATTATATAACCCTACCTACACTCTTTATACCGAAGCTTTTGCTACAGTGGCAAGTCCCCGAACAGAGAAGATGAAAAAATTAGGGGTCAAATGACTTTAAAAGGCATACAAAAAGAAAAACAGCGCTGCATTTTCATAACAAATAGCTTGGAAATGAACATCTGCTGTTCATCAGAAATGTGAATTAAAAAGCTTAATCAACATTATACTCAGACTGGGTTTTTAATACCCAAATTATAGCTCAGTCTACAGTTTAAGCGGCAGTATAAAACGGGATAAATCAAGTTAATGCTAGTGCTGTTACAAGTCTATCACTCAAAAGAGCTAGTTAGCTTCAGTTAGCTAACTTAACGTTTTGACCTTACCTTGATATCTGGGAGCATTTGTCTCACTTTGAACGTGGTTTTAGATCCTGTCAACATGTTTGACGACAGGTCAACTCGAGAAAAATACGACCGAAATAGAAAGCTGACTGAATGAATTTTTTTTTTACGTGCGTTATTATAAGCTAACGGTCGCTGGGTTAGTGTTCTCCTCTTTCCATCTTTAGCCGTCAAGAAGAGAAGAAAGGTCCGGAGTCCACCGTAACGGTTAGCCTTTATCACCGGCTGCTACAACTGAGGTGTTCAGTGAGGACAAGCAAACTATTTTTCCTCTTTTCATCGCTATTCGCACTGACAGCATCCGTGTCCAAACCACACAAATAACGAGAGCACACCCAGCTGAAACCTACCACCAGTCACTTGACTGTTTCTAACTGGTGTTAGTCACTAACGGAGAGATGTGTTCACCGTTACTGCTGCTTTCCTACCCATTGCGCTCTGTTTATGTATTTCTTCGCCATAGTGAAACACACATTGGTGAAGAGAAAAAAAAAAGCTAAGTGCAGCAGTGGAGCTTCTTAAAGGGCCAGTACACCTTGACCATGAAAAGGTGCAGGACCTGGAGAGTCCCAAACTGGCAGTGAAAGTCCACAGGAAGTTTTATTTCACGCACTAGAAGCTGAGCACAGTGACAGATGGAACAAAGAGGTCAGTTTTCCCCGTTTTCATTAAACCCCATGAACTCACCACCGCTCAACACTGACATTAACGCAATAACACAAAGAAGGCACACAAATACTCCATTGCGAGTAAAAGTCCTGCATTCAAAACAATTAAATGTAGTGGAGTGAAAAGTACAATATTTCCCTCTGAAATGTAGTGAAGTAGAAGTATAAAGTAGCATAACATGGAAATACACAAGTAAAGTACAAGTACCTCAAAACTGTACTTGAGTACAGTACTTCAGTAAATTTACTTAGTTACAATCCACCACTGTATATATATTATATTACTGGATTTTTAATAGTAAAGCATTCATGTGTTGTAGCTGGTCCAGGTGCAGGTAATTTATCTGCTTTATACAAACTTGGGGTAGTTTCATCTATAATATGCATCGTATATGTCTTGTATATAACATCTTAATTTGCAAAGTAGCTATAGCTGTGAAATAAATAAAGTGGAGTATAAAGTATAAAGTGGAAATAAAGTTCAGTATTTCACTCTTAAATGTTGTGAAGTAAAAGTATAAATTAGATAGTCACTTTGCATTTTTACAACTCTGAAAAGTCCTATCAATCTGTAGAATTAATTTCAAGTTAGACTCTTTAAACTCAAACTCTTGCATCATGATTGTTTCTCTATCTTGTCCTTTGTTCTGACATTGCTTTTCATAGATTTGTCCTTGACATGACAAAGCTGTTTGTTTGAAGTGGTTGTCATATAAATTTGACTTTGTTGTCCAATGCTAGTTGTCTACATGATCTGTTTGGCCTTGAATGACATCCAAGGAAACAGCTTTTGTTATGCACACAGTAAAATGAAAGAGCCAGGTTTGTTTTTCATAGTGAGTGCTCTGGCTTTGTATTCAGGCAACTTGTTGTTGAGGGTTTCATTTGAAGCGGTAGCTGAGCCAGTAAGCCAACATCCATAAAACCATTCAACTCTTGACCTTCTGGTGTTTCAAGCCTGCAAAACCTCTCCTAAAAAAACAACAAAATAATCCTGTTAATTTACTATCTAAAGCCTCTTTTTGGTCAGCAGTACCTTTTTCCGATTCTTTCGCAGGTCTGTGAGGGGACTGGCTCTTCTCCTCTCTCATCCAAACATGTGCAAAGAAACCACTTTCAGACAAATACAGGAGGCCAATTCAGAAGAAATTCCTTTTCAGCGAGAACAGGGAAACTTTGAATAATCCTGAGCGACAGTCTGTCCTGTTGAACAGATGGGGAGACGGTGTCCTTGTGAACTATAATAGAGAGAGGTCTGGATTTTTTACCACATGGGAAACTGTTCAATATTACATAAGGGTCTCCGATTTCTCTAATACATAAACCAGTCCCAGACACAGGACCTTGCATCATCTGAGCTGGAGATATTCAACGATGTATAATGCAACAAAGTTAGGGTAATACTGAATGACACAAGATAACAAATTCACAATAAAATATATGGCTGAGCACTGCGTTTATCTATTCAACTTGTTTCTATTCCACTGAAAATGTTTGTCTCTGCAGCTCCACTTTAATAAGAATGATGATAATATGATACTTATTTGATAGTTGAGGAAATCCTGTTTTCTCTTTCCCTACACAGAGAGAGTTAAGAGCTATATACAGGGTTCGTACAGTAAAATTCAAGCCCATTTCAAGCACTTTTAAGGTACTTAAACCAAAAATTTCCAGACTCTCGAAGCCTTTATCATCACATCTAAATTGCTACTTTAAATGCAATCCTTTATTATGTTAAAAGAATCAAGCATTTTTCAAGGACTATATTCGAATTCAAGCATTTTCCTAACCTTGAAAACATGATGGTTAAAATTAAGCATTTTCCAAACTTTCAAGACTTTGTACGAACACTGTATATAACAGTAAAGCTGGAGCTGGTAGGGATTCAGTGCCTCACACCAGCACCCTGAAACCTCAAACAAGCTAACTTTAAGAATTGGCTTCAGATATAAAGCAAGTAGGGCCTCAACTAAGGATTGTTTTTATTTTTGAATTATCTGTCAGTAATATTCGCTTGGTCTATAAAATGTACAACATTCTAATTGCTTGTTTCTTCTGACCAACAGTCCAAAACTATAGAGATATTCAGTTTACTATCACATATGACAATGAAATGCAGCTAATCTTAACAAATGAGAGGCTGGAACCAGGGAATGTTAAGCATTTTTGCTTGAAAAATTACTTAATAGTTAATAAGTAAATTATCAATATAATTGCAGATATATTGTCGATTAATTTTCTGTCATCTGACAAATTGTCACAGCTCTAATTCCAGCCTAGTGCTGAGACTTTATATATGGACATAAAATGTGTAAACCACCTTTATGTCATTACATGCATAGACCGTCAATTATATTTCTCTGGAATTAATCACATATCAATGATCACGTGGTTGTAGCTTTTATGAACCAGCAAGATAACAAAAGATGTTTTCATATTAAACACAGAAAAGAGAGGAAGCATAGCATTCTTGAAATACAATGAGAATTTATTCAAACGGTGCAAAAGAAATTAATAATTATAATAATAATAATAATAATAATAATAATAACCTAACATAAAATCTGATGTTCTTTCTATCCAGATTGCACTGTCACACAGCCTTAGGACTCTCCTCTCAAAAAAAAAAAAACATTAAAACGATAAAAAATAAAAACAGATCAAAATACCAGGACAAGTGAAATCAAGTTAAAGTAATGCACAAATTTGGTAAAAGGGATTGCCATTTACATGCAACAGTTCCAGTCCCATGCAACTCGAAGTATTCCATGTTAATGTCACCGATGATGAATATTCTGTTCACACAGAAATTACAGTGTTGTACAATATATAAAAATATATCGGGTCAGCTGTGTCGCAAAACTAATTCTGAGCCATTTCTCTTCTGGTTCGGAGGAAACGAGCTGGGTCAACAAGAACATGTTACTGTCATGTTTTAGCAGAGCACGGATTGGTGGTCGTAGAAAAAAAGTAAACAAAATGTACAAATCAAATAAAGCAACAAACAAATAAAAGCCAGACTGCTAGACAATTAGCCATGTGAGAAAGAACATCCTAAAATGTCGCAACTAAACATTCCACAAGGAAACCTATTAAAAAATCTCACTATAAATATATATTCTCAAATGGTATCTTGTTAGGTCAGCATTGAGGAAATTAGTTTGCAATGAGAGACCCTCGAGTATCAAGAGGCCCGTCTGGGAGTCGCCTTCAACAGCCAAAATGTCACCAATTCTACCCCAAATCCAGGCTCTTACAAGCTTATCATGATTACCTGTTTTCGTATCCAACTAAACTCTTTTAAAAACACTGTAAAACTTTGGGCTTACAAAAATAACTTGGAACACATTTATACAACCTCTCATTGTTTTTTTCTTAAATACAAAAAAGTGTTTGTAGCCTGTAAAGTCTGATGTTTTACATGTTTCATTGCAAAAATAAAATAAAATTTAAAAAATGATTTTTGATGTAAGCTAATTATTACTTTGGAGTGCGCGAAAGAGAGTATGCACATATACACATTTTTTAATCACCTTCCCACAGTAAGGGAACACTTACACATGGGTGTTATCTGAATTAAAATGCTAGTGCATGGACACGTCTACACACATAAACACAGCAAATGCAAATGTTTTTTTTTTTTTTGGGAAATAGCATGACTTACATGTTTTGTTGTCATTAAAACTCTAGTGTTACTTTAAATGCACAGCAAAAAGACTCCCTTCTTCCTTGACCAGCTTTTGCAAGTAGCAGTAATTATTGTAATATAGTGTTACATAGTGTTAAATTAGCACTACTGAAAATGATCACCCAATATTTTGGTTATTTTTGTTTGTAGTTTGAGTGTGGGTCACGGAGGGGTAAGCTCCAAACACCGAGTTAAAAAGAAAAACAAAACAAGAGTGCCCTCAACTGTGCAAGGCAGTGAATTGCATACCAAATTGTGCTTTTCTAGACTTAATGCCAAAGAACAGTGTCAATCGACAAGAGTAGCGCAACTAGAGTCACGCTAACTCAAAGGAAATTCTTCGCCCTGGCTTATCATAGGGGAAATAATAACAAATTAAAGTAGTCTTTCTGACATTAGTACAACTGAAACAGCCTTGAATTTGAATTTACAATAAGGAAGACTCAAACAGAACATCAGTCTGTATCAACTAGTTGATATGCCTAACTGAAAAGAATAACGGCATTATCTCAATGGCTTCAACACAATTAAAATAATAATTAAAATAATTTGTTAAATTGTGGGGCAGTAGTAGTAGAAACTGCAGGCAATGAAGCAAGCAGTGGACACTTGATGTTCGTCTTGCAACACGTACAAACAGGACAGTGATGCCACGAGGACAAAATGCTGAAAAAGGCAACTAGGAAACTGAGTTAGATGGTGACACTGGCACCAAAATGCTGTCGCTCTACAGTAACTGAATCCTTTAGAGAAACCCTTCTGACCTGTGCCCCTGACTTCCCATGAACAGAGGTGGCAGTGTCTGCAGAGATGAACAAAAGGACAACAGTCAGGCCACTTCAAAAACAGTAAAAAGTTTTGTATCTACGGACATCAGGAAAGTGCTTGAATTTGTGCAAAAAGAGGTAACGCGACTGGATTTGGCGGGACGAATGCCAGAAATTAAGAGACCGCCTTCAGTAGAACTTCAGAATTTGCAGTGGGCGACCAAACCAATAAGCATTAGGATGTCCTATTAGTGAGGACACCATGAATGTATGACTTTCCTTTTGTGCGATCAGGAGATTGTATGAAACATGTTTCACATTTCTCACCCATCGGAGCAGAGCCAACAGAAGTGCATGCATCCCTTTGCATCATGCAAACAGAAACTGGAGAGATTTGTCACACCTGCAGACATCCTCACCGCTTTAGAGCAAGTTTACATCACTTCTTTGATAACAAATCAGTCAATTTGCTACTCTTGTCTGAAATCCAAAAATGTGTTTAGTAACATTTCACTAATCTAACTTAACAGCATGTTGCGCATGTGATGGGTGTCTCCAAAATCTGTTGTGCTGGATGTGACATTTTGACTTTGTAGTGTGTAGTATTGCATGCCTGCGTTGGCCACAATAATCAAACGCCTCAACGCCAACCATTGTTACGGAAAGAGGAAGACCCAACTAAGAAAGAGAAACAAACAACCCAACAAACATATGAAACACTCTGGATCAGGCTCTGGGAACAGTATCTTACCGTAGTGCTATGTTGCTTTTGTTCTACAACGCCTGATCAATAATGTGACCAAGAGCATTTCATCTTCAAAAGGTTGACATCTTCATAATCCAATTTATAGGTATATGAATTGGAGAAAAAACGTGAAATGTTTAGGTGATATTTGTTTTGCCAAAAAGATTCTACCAACAGTGCAGAGCAGTTGTCTTAAATGCATGGACATGTATGTGTTTGCATTCTGAAACATTAGCACCACAGCAGCCCACAGAACGCTTAATTATTAGCATTGCACGGTAGTTTCAATTTGCATTATGCAAACGGTGACCGACTAAAAAGCAATTCAACAAGGATTAATTCTGCTGTTTCCCGAGGTACATATGACGCAAGCATCTAGTAACAGTAGTGTAAAATGTGTATAACACTGAAATCACCATAACCGGATGTGACTTCAAAATACTCATACATCCCTTAATTGACCAATCCAAACACTGACCACAAATGGAGTGGAGACGCTCGTGCCTTCTCTGTTTGTGCTTGCATCACTGTGTATCAAGTAGTGCGAGTCTGACTTAGTGTTTATCTGTGCATGTACTGTATGTGTGATGAGTGTTATGTATGGCGCCTGCCATATACATTCTCTCCACTAGGAGGAGACAGTAGCAAGGCGTTAAACTCTGATAAAGGAGGAGAGCCTGCAGCTCACACACACAAACACACACACACACACACACACACACTCATACATAATGCCTGCATAAGAGCCACAGCAAAATGTAACAGAAGTGCAGTTAGTTTATTCTATTCTATTATTCTGTAGTCGTGTGGACTCTGCCACTTTTTGAGGTTGTCTATTCCAACAGGAAGTGACACAGCTAAAAAAGGGAGGGAGCTGGTTGTGCCTTTCTCTTGTCCATTCAGAGGCTGATCCGCCCCAGCCGTTTTTTTTTTTTTTTTTTTTTTTGTAACTGAAAAAGGCCACTCATCAAATTCAAGCCATAGCAAGGTCCATTCAGAACCTGTGGATGGCTGGTTCTGTCTCCCTCTTTTTCAGCTCCTCCCGGTAGCAGTAGGAGCAGTAGTTGCCCGTCTCGGGGTGTCCGTAGTAGGTGCAGCTGGGTGTCCGACAGCGGCTGGACTGCAGGCTGGCCAAACCACCGGCGCTGCCCAGTGAGTAGTGTCTGATTGGGGGTTGCCCACTCCGAGAGTCTAGGTTGGAGCGCATGTCCCGGAAACCGTTGGTGTAACTTCCACCAACGGGTTCAGACCCAGGGTAGTCCGGTGGGTCGAACTCAGGCGGATATGAGGGCGCAAGGCGAGAGGGACTCAGGGAGGCGGGGCCTTGTGAGTTATTGTACTGGGGATGGGAGGGACCCTGCGTTGTGGGGCAGTGCCGGGGAAGGGTGGCGTAAGAGGGGAGGCCGGGGTAGGAGGTTGCCGGAGAGCCGCCAGCTAGCTGGCGCCGAGTATCCATGTAACTGTGCATATGAAGGTGCTGGGTGAGGGGTGCTGCAGCAGGAGGCTGGTCTATGAAGGAGGGCCGGGGAATGGGCACAACACCAGAGTACATAGAGGGGCTCAAAGGAGAGGACTTGAGCTGGTTGAAGGAAGGTGGCGAGTTCTCTGACAGCTCCTCTTTGGCCTCATAAGGCCGGTAGGTCAACTCTGGACCACCAACTGTCTCCTTCTTAGGCGGCTGGATGCCATTGGTGACGCCCTTCCTCTCTGCATCACGGCGCTGTTGTTCTTGCTCGGCCCGAAAGCGATCCTCTGCATCGGTAAGGTAGCGCTGGATCATCTCCTCCTGGAAGGGCTGCCGGTTGCTGGTAGTGAGAAGGCTGGCAAAGACGAATTTCCTCTCACCTTGCATGGCGGCTCGCAGGATGCCCAGGCTGACCTTGACATCAGCGCTGTACTTGTAGGTGTCGCTCTCAGTACTGCTCCCACCGCTGCTGCTCATACTGCTCCCTGTTCCGTTGAGACGCTCGCTACCTGAGGAGGGGGAGCCTTTCCCAGAATCCTCTGAGGCGTGGGCTGAAGGCGAGCCATCCTTGCTGCCCTTCCTCCCCCTAAATGAGCCCTTCTTCTTCTCCCCACCCTCCTGCTTGACACCTCCAGCTCCAGCGTTCTTTCCAGTCATCAGACCGCCCACGTTTTTCTTAAGCTTGCTGCCTAGGCTCTTGCCAAAACTGCCAAGCTTATTGGCCACAGAGTCTGCCCTCTTCTTGTCTTTATCCTTGTCCTTCTCCTTCTTGGTTTTGTCCTTCCCCGCTGTTCCTGTTCCAGCCCCTGCCGATCCACTGCTGGAGGAACTAGATGAGGAAGAGGAGCTGTTCTTGGCCAAAGACCCGCCTCCATTGACCGTTGACCCTGTGGTTGTGTCTCCGTTGCCATTGGAGCTGCTGCTGACTGACTCCTTGTCTGACTCTCCTGAGTCAGGAGGTGTGCGGGCATCCTCTCCTGCCGATGCTGTGGGAGACTCGGGCTGGGCCAGAGGGGCTTGCTGCAAGGAAACAAAGCAGAAACACAAGGTAGTGGAAAAATACCATAGAAAAATGTACATCAGGCACCAATGTGCTCACCAAATTACAATGAAAAAGAAAACGAAAAATATAATATTCACATGCCCCTCAGGTATGGGGGAAAAATACCTACAAGATGTGAGATAGAGGATGTGAAAAGACTGATTCACAGAGCTGTTTTTTTGCAGAGTAATGCAGAAATCCAAATGCCTTTTCATATCTACAAAACATGTTAAGGGAACTGTAAAATAAAGAATGCTGTATTTGGAAATGGCATGACCTACATGATGACGCAGTGTTCTGATCTCAAACACGAAGCAGTTACAAAATGCCCCAACACACAGCAATCCTCTGGTAGCATTGCTAAACAGAACAATCCCCTTGAATTATATTTTAATACAGAGATTCCTATATTGCTACCAGCCCCTGCAGCTTAACCATGAAAGTGCTATGAACTTGTCTTTCCAAGCTGCCTGATGTTAGCATGTGGCACACAAGAGGACCTTTGTCACGGTGTCTGCGTGGCGTGACTTTATGACCTGAATGGCCCAGTGTAGTTTGTTTTCACATACGCTTTGTACAGCAGTTAGGGCACAGCTGGTCTGATGGGAAAGGAAAAATAATATCGCCCTTGTTTATAATGAGTGTGGGAAATTAACACTAACCACAAGCGACTGTAATACTTTAAGTCTACCAACCGCCTTGACATCTGTCTGATAATCACGTTACGAGTTGGGGTTTCTCTTTAATTCCAAAACTTAATGTGGCTGGTAAAATATGAATGAGTCTTTGGAATCCTCAACCAGCCTTCATGGTTAGTTGAAAAATAATTCACTTCATTCATTCATTCACTCACTTTTTTTGTATCACTGATTTATTTTGTTTGGGAAAAAGCAGGATGTACAATAAAACTTGTGATGAATCCTGTTGTCTGAGTTGGCTTTTGATGTAGAGGAGCAAACATGACTCAGAAATGGATGTGTGGACTTTCATCCTTACCTCACAGGGCAGGGGCAGCCAGGTGACCGTCATGTAGCTGTGTAACATCTGGAGCTTTGCCTCCAAAGAGAGAGCCACACTAGGAGGAAGAGGGGGAGAGAGAGGAACAAGTCAAAGCTCAGCGAGAGGAGACCAACACTGTCTGCCAGAGCTCCAGTGATAAAATGTAATAATGTTCTTGCTGTAAGACAGTTTCTAAACAATGATACCAGAGGTGAATGTGCAAACACAAAAAATAGATCCAAAAGAATATGCAGAGGTAGCCAGCAACAGAAACATCAATGCAGCGTGACAACAAGAAGCAACATACTGTGAATGCATACAACACAGAAGTTTATTCCCTTATAAATAAATGAAGCTGTTCCCTGGGATAATGGTAAAGGTGGCTAACCTGATATGCCATATAATGTTGGTCCTTCTCTTTTGAAGATATACGTGCTGCTGCTTGACAACAACTGGTGATTTGGCTCTGAATGGTACAGTAAAGAGCTAATGCACTAAAAGCATTCTTGTGCTGCACTAGCCTTTTAACTCAATGACCTTTTTCCGAACAATATTAACAACCACTCATGTAATATCATCTCTGTCCACCATTTCAGTGGAATAAGACATCCACAGTGTCATCAACTGACGTAAATAAGGAAGGTTATTTTTACCGAGCTGCTATTTTGGTGCTCCTTCCCCTGCACCATTCATAGAAGGTATTTAGAGCTAATCTTATTGTCACTGGCAGTGAGTGTCGCTAATCTGGAGTCAGGGGTCAATCCCTACACACTGACACACCGTCCTAAAGGGACAGCAGTCTATAATTACGTACACATGCAAGGGAACATGTGCCACTCTGGTTTTTTTCTTTATGAATACATTTGACCTGACCTTACGCGAATGCATAAGAGTTGCTTTTAGAGGGAGACCATACCTTGCCAGCATCACGTTGTTTGTGTCATCCTTGCCCCACTCCCAATCTTTCCCAGGGTCCACAGCAAAGTGAAGAGGCAGCATTTTGTGCTCTGAGTCCGTGAGAGGAATCACAACTGCTGGTAGAGATGGGGGGAAAAGTATTCTTAGAAAAAAAGATTTGAATCCAGCACTCTGGATTGTCTGCAGACGGAAATACTTTGGAGTGCAATCAATTCGTTCACTTTCTATTTTAACATCTAGCCTGCTGGGTCTGACCAATATTGTTTTTGGATGGTACAATCTTATATTCTTAGACCGGTAAACAATTCAATGTCTGGGCGACGTCTAGAATTTCAGGGAAAAACTCGTAATTTGTGCACAAACTTCAGTATGAGCATGAAGTATTTAGCATTTCTCCAAAAGTCCAGTCTTGTAAGGTGAAAAACATAAGAAACAGCGTCAAAAGCCCTACGGCCGTTAGTCACCATTCTTAAATAAACCACTAAGGCCAATATTAAAAAAAGACTGACCCATAAAGCAAAGGCACCAAGCTGTGAAGTGAGAAAATGGGTACTAGTGTTATGTACTGTCAGAAAACTCCTCTTCTAAACCTTGCACACATTAATATGTGAAGATTATTTGAGGACTTTTTCAGAAAATCTTCTCAGGAGCACCTATGATAGATGCGCTCTGATTTATAGATTTAAAATGTCAACCGCTTACAAGGAGGCTGCAAAAAAAAAAAGAAAAAATCAATATTCAGTGGTTAATAAAGACAAATGCTGCAGTGCATTACCTTGCTCTTTGGAGCTGTCCTTCTGCTCCATGGAGACCAGGGCAGAAAAGTGCGCCTGGTCGTATGCCAGGACCAGGGGTGAGCGATGGCACTTGGCAGCTGGCACTTCCAGTGGTAGGTAGATGCCTCCGAACGGGATGGGAGCAAAGGCTAGGGAAGAGCAACAAGGACATTAAACATCTGAAAAGTGCGGCCTCAGCACTCTTTCCTGGGTGGATTTGAGCCAAAAAATAAAAATGAGCTTCCACCTCAAATCCTAAATCCAAACCAGTATTTCAGTTACTAGCTGCCAATTATGAGTGCTGCATTAATTCCATAACAAGACTGTTGTCATCTCTGATATCAGTAAATCAACAGTGCAAAGCAAATTAACAGCTACTACAATTATCAAACTATTAAGGTTGTTGCTTCAGTTCCCTCACAGGAGTGCTGTAGGTTGCTTTATGTAAAGACAAATGTATGCGAGTGTATGCACATTTGTTTTATGTGACAGAAATAGGTCACACAGTACTTGGCAGTAGTTCATATTGTTTGTTTTAACCTGCCTGAGATACCAGACGGGTGGTGTTTCCTTCATTAGGACAACTCAGGCAAGTCATCCATCACTGACAACTTAAAATGTTTTCTTTTAAATACTTCCCTGTGATTGTCTCAATGTTCTGCCAAGTGTAGTGCAAATTCTGCATATAACTAATCTACCTGAGATTCAAAGACATAGTGAATTATATGATGAAATTATTGTGAAATACAGTACATGATCCAGTAGCAATGTGAGGCATCAGGCATACTTACCCTCTCCTCCAGAGTCCCTCAGCATGGTGTCGGCCACCACCACTATGGGCCTTCTGAGGACGTGAGCCAAGACAAAGACGTGAAACTCCTCTAAACTCTCGTAAACTGGTTCATCTGAGGACTCCGCCCTGAAGACAACAACAACACAGCTTTTGGTTAACAGAAACACAATTGTTTATACTGTTGCAAAGTTTCAAGCAGATGTACATTTCTATCACTCTAATGGATTCCTTATGACTAATAAAAAAGAAAAAAGTGAATTGTAGACCTTTTGGTGGGCCACAAACAAACTTCATAATTATGAAGGTAAGAATATTGAGAAATACCTGCATTTTAACCCGTTTTATACATAAAAACCAAATTAAAACGAAGTCTTTGTATTGTAGGGCTTTGTCAGTATATTTAACCCACTGAACTGATGCTGTGTAAATAGCAGATTGACTAAAATGAGGGCCAGCCACTCAGTTCTGATTGTGAGCGCAGTTGTTTGTTCATGAATAAAAACATGAGTGTGACTAAGTGCGTGTTGGGTTAACAGGCCCAGCATTGTCCGAGGCCAGACCTTACCCGTTGGTGCTGTTGGTGCTGTAGTGTATTCTCGGCTCACTAGAGGCTAGCTTCAACAGTTCATTCCACTCTTTCTGCCACTCCTCCTCCGTGTACACCAGACCAGACTGAGGAGAAAGGACACACACACACACACACACACACACACTTGCCATTTAGAGAGGGAGTGTCAAATGTCACAAAAGCATGCACTGACGTTATGGCGTCTTACCACAAGGTTACATACTGACAATTGGGGAAAGAAATTTAACTAGAGCCCTTACAAATCCCTGCGTCGTTCACACAGTAGCAACAGAGCCCTCATCAATATCATGCTTTTGACCTCCATATATGGACAGAAGGAAAATGCTCATTAATATGTTTTTTCCCTCAGAATCAATGTCCCTATTCAACTACAGCACATTCAGACAAGAAAGCTTCCCAATGCAGCCACGGTCCTCTACTGCTAGCCACTGTGCAGCTCCACTAAAGCCATTTTGGTTTAAGTGATTTGCTTAAGGACACCTCTGTGGTATAGCTGTTGAAGAATGGGTGAACATTATGCAGTCATTCGTGTGGCATCTTCTCTGTGGGTGTCTGCAACCACTTTGGAAAACACACTTACTGTGCTGCTACGCTTGCTTTCATGCAGAGAAAAGTCATTGACTACTGTAAAAAAAGAAAAAGGAAAAAAAGGCTCTAAAGATCCTCTTTTTGCCTTTGTAGAATCTTGGAAGTAAAGTGTAGGGCGTACACAACTCAAACACTCTCTCTCTGGGGTTTTGATAAAGAGTATTGATAGTAGGTGGAGATACCAGCACTTAGAGATAATATAGTTAAACAATAGGGTGATGATAAAACCATCTTAAAACCACTGTTTGTGTTTGATACGGTCATCGGCATGTTGTCAAGGCTGCACAAAGTGCACAACTGTTAAAGACAATCAAATACCCAAAGAAAAAGAAAAAAAGTGAACCCTTCTGAGAGGAAATTGTTGACTACAAAAAGGCAAACAGTGTCAACTATATGGAAGTGGGTTATTTCAATCCTGCCAAACCTGCAGTGCAAACTTTTAAATGTATTGTTGTTACAGCAGTCTTAGTACCTACACACACACACACACACACACACACACACTCTCTCATTCATTCATTGTCATTGTTAGTGGTGTTGTTGTAATGGACTGCGTTACATTGAGAGGTGTTCCTAATACTCTGCCCTCCTCTTGTATTTAAATAGGAACAAAAAAATAGGAACACCTGTCAGTATAATGCAGTCCAGTCTAGTACCACACCACATTCAACTTTGACCTCAATAATAAACATATAACTGAATTAACACATTTCTGACGATGTCAACCAAAATTGAACATATAAACTTGGTAGCGGTAGAATTTATGGCAGAGACTTTTAATGGGATTTCTTCACAGATCAAAAATATTTACAGCTACAAATAGAACATTGTAAAAATAGTGTATTACAGAATTACTATAGGCATGAAGTAACTGTAACTTGTAAAGGAGTGGTAAACCAAATTACCAAGTATTCCCCATAAGTCTAAGCTATGATTATTATACATATTTACTGGGAAGTTTACAGCAACCCAATGTTGTCCTGCCTTGTCTCTGGTGTTGTTTCCTGTTGCCACTGTGTTTTGAAAGAGCTGGAATTGCATGGATCACAGAAAACTAATCAACAATAGTGAGCTGTGTGCGTTTGACATTTCGAATGTTTTATTGCACACGTGCGAGCAGCTGCAGGCGGGCAGGCATAGGAAGCGTGTATAGGCCTTTACTTGTCCATTGTCCCTGTATATTTTTCCCATTTGGTCAAAGGAGTCTAACAACATTCTGATCACAGGTTCACAAGCTTCTCTATGCTTTAGACAAAGATGAAAGAAATGTGCAGCCTCTTTAACAGACCTCTTTGTTCTGCTGGGTCTGCTGCCACCTCCACCTGCGCTTCAGTGCGTCTCTCTCCAGCCCATGATCCATCAGCGCATACAGGGACTTCCGTAGCATCAGGTCCCGGTCATGAAAACCCCACATACCTGCAATAGAAAACAAAACATTTAACACATCAACAAAATCTTATATGTAGAATTGCACTTGAAAATGATAAAATAAGGAAGAGCAGCAGGCGTTTCAGGAGCTTTTTTGTATTTTGTGTTTAGTGCCGACATGTTTAAAAGACCAAAATAAATAAATTAACTGTATACCAATAAATGAAAAGCTGAGTTTGTAGTTATTTTTTGCATTTTTACAAAGCACTGGTTAAGCACATGAATATTACTTTCAAATCTACTATTCAGATATGCACTACAAGGGCTTGAACAATGGCTGCACATTAGTTAGGACATTATTAATTTTCAGGGCTAGGGCTCCTGAGTGAGCCACAAAGGCTAAGTGAATGTGCACTGCAACATTGTAAAATGCAATTAGTGCTTAAACTAACAATGAAGCTCTCTTAATGAATGCTAATGGAGTGTGAACCTGCACGGTATTGGGGTCTTGTTTGAAAGGTCTGTGATACTCACCAAGCGAGGCCGCGTGTAACAGGCAATTTCCGTCTCCGCTTGTTGCCAGAGGCAGCAGGCTCTGACAGTTTGAAACCACTTTCGTCCACCAGTTCAGCCGCCCTGTAGGCAAATAGGAAAAACTTAGCTCACCTGTTTGCATTACAAATATGGCATATTATTAATCCAAAACAATTGCTGTAGTCCTTCCCAAATGGAAAAAATGAAGAGGTTTGGAAGATAATCATATTGTGTCGAAACTAGATTTTCCATGTTGGAAAAATGGGATGTCACATGACTCAGTATTATTATAGAGCACAAAATAAAGTTCTTCTTTTATGTCAGCAGTCATGTTATATGTTTTCCCTAAAGGATTTTGAAATTAAACTATTTAATTACAACTCGAATGTGCAAAAACCTCTACACTTTAAAAATATGACTTTATTATGGGTTGAGGACAAAAGGCCTCTATCACAGCAGACATTTTCACTTGTCACAGCAGGAAAAGCACAAGTGTCACTAATAACAATAACAATGACTCAGTTCTACAGTATTTAAGTATCCCAGTGACAGTGTGACAGTGAGCCAGCACGCACAATACCAGGACCCTGAAACTGAAACAGCTAAATGAAATTCAGTCATTATTAATCTCATTATTTCCTACTGTGACATGTCAAAATGTCTTCCCTGAAAAAGGCCTGTGGGAAATTAAAATCTTAATTCCGCAAATTAATTTATCTCCACTTGAATGTGTTAAACAATATGACTGATTGTGAGATTGTATGTGTACAAACAGGATTATCTGTTACGTTGAAGCTAAAGTTGAAGCTTTCCAGTGACGTGATGTTATATGCAATGCACTACATTTGAATGTATGACGAAAAGTCTGTGGGGTGTTATGATGCAATTTCTGTATTGTGGTGATAAGCTGTGCTGGCACTGATTGGTTGCTTTTGTGTGGTGATGTCCGCTTCATGATATATGTGGTGAATCAGCTGTAAATCAGCTGTACATTTTTCAGTGTAGTAGCTCCATATCTACATGCACAGAGAAGGCATGTGATGTCCTGTAACAGAGAACAGCTCATTTTTTAAACCGCAACCCCTGCGTGCAAATCCTAGAATCTCATATGTGAGTTGGTGTTCAGTTCTTCTCACCGGCATGCTCCAAGGCCACCATCATCGACTGCTCAATAAGGTCCCTCTCGATGAAGCCACGGAAGTCGTCCCGGTACACGGTGAGGTCTGGTAGTTGGAAAGTGCACAGGGGCGTGTCCAGAAGTGGCTCACTACTGCTACCTCCAGTGCTTGAGACGTGAGAACGGGCCAGGGACACGATGGTTGAACTGGCGTGGGAAATGCCCCTCGACAGACGCTTTTCTGTAGCTGCTAAAAGACGATGGCAGAGGATGTGGAGAAAAGGTGTTATATACAGTATGTTTTTATAGGTAATTGTTTGTAGTTATCTATCAAACTTGGGACACATTCAGGAAAAATTTGGGGAAGAAAAGAAAGGGCACGTTACAATGGTTAGCAAGCATTGTCTGCAGGTGGAAATAATTGTCTGGAGCTGCTTTCAGGTGCTTTGCATCGGTGCGTGTCCTTATTTAACATCACTTACAGAGCCCAGCACTTCTACCAGTAACATAATGTTATGCAACATAAAAACCTCTCACTTGCTGGTGGCCTCACCTTGCACCACCTCATCTTGGCGGTGGAGTATAGGCCTCCCTACCCTGGCCATCTCCTTTTCGGGGGGCAGGTACGTCCTCTCCTCTGCGAATGAATACGCCAGGTTCCCAGCATGCACCTGTCGCAGCTGCTCAAAGTCACTGAGGGCAGCAGTGAAATCCCAGTTCTTGCCTACAGACAGAGAGAGAGAAATAGGAACATCTGTCTGAGCCACCAGGTCCAGCACGACAACCTGAATCTTGTTTCTAATGACACATCCTTAATGAGTTTAAATATTTACCACAAGTCAATGAAATCATACGCGGTCTTATCTTATGTAAAGGCCACTGGCACATTCCTTTGCTTGGGTAAATATCAGAATTTGAAGCACGCCTCAGCTCGCTGGCTTGCTGCTGTTCACTGCATTGCATTACATTTTTAAGCCATATTCTTATCTGCAACTTGTGTTGCTGCTAGGCAACAGGAGCCCTGTTGACTCCAGCTATACCTTCCTTCTGTTAGTGTATGATAGCCTAATTAACAGTAACAAGCCAGAAGCACTGACTGAGACAACGGTCAATTTGCCTGCTGCTCATAACATCGCCAGCTGTCAACTTCACACAGCAACTAGTTTTAGTTTATTTTATTAGCACAAAGGGGGTGGTTGAAGCAAAAAAAGAAAAAACATAGCAGGGATTGTGCAGGTAAAAACCCCCAAAGGACATATAGTAAAAACCTCACCTGTATAATTTACAATTTATCCTAATACTATGGATATGTGTAAGGGATGGAACCAACAAAGACTAAAGTAAAGGATAAAAATAAAGAGAATCAAAGTGTAAATGAATTGAATACATTTGGTGAAGACATAACTGATTTGATGAGTTTGCTCTTAAACTTGAAGCCTGATTTGATGTTCATCACTACTCCATTTATCACTCTAAAGTTTGCATTATTGTGAATATTTATTGTGTAGCATGTGCACTGGACAATGTGTCAATTACATCAATACTTAGTGACTTGGCACCATGGATGTATAATAAGACCTGGATAGGGCATCGCCGCCCAGTGGCCACTCGCAAGTCCCCTGCGGCCCAAAATGCATTTTCCCCCTAGGCTACCATAGTAAAAGACACGTCTGTAAAATAAGGTCAATTATGATTGTTTCTATTGTGAATTTTTGATCCATGGAAGTTTTGTATTTGTAAAACTTTCCTCGAGCCGAGAAAAGCGATTTATAAATCTGTGATGTCATCACAATGTAAAGCCTATGGATCAGCGGGAGAAACACTACTGCGCATATTCAGTGGGCCGCATACCCCGGAAGTAAACCAGGAAGCTAGAAACGTTTTTGGTTTATGCGCCAGGCGAGCAATTCTTATTGTACTGAATAGGCGCCATCTTTGGGTCCGGTATCCAGTTCTTATAAGACATCCAGGCTTGGGACCAACTGGATCATAGCAGTGATTTAAAAAATTATAAAAAATATTTACTTTTTCAGATGTTTTTCTAAGATCGGTGATGATGAAATACTCTGCAACTCACCCTCTAGCAGATCTCTGGCCAATCCTGGTTCAGCTCCAGTGGAACGGACAAAGTCGGACAGGACTGCGTCCATATCCACGGTCATGTGATCATGAATTCACAAGTTTGCGGGTTGTGTCCGGGCAGAAAAAATAAAAATAAAAACAAAAGCGGACTCTGCTCTCCCGGACAGGACAGCAAGGGAAGGGGTGGTGGTGGTGGGGGGTCCAGTCCTCTACCTTGTGCTACTCTACCAGCCACACCTGAAAAAGAAAAAACACAGATAAAATAAGGTTAAACCTGCAGGGATAAACTCATCAGGGGTGAAACATTTTCTGGAAAGAATTACAACAGCTTACAAGAGATGAGAGGAGTGTTAGAGCTTGAATGTTTACAACCTAGACTGTATATAAAGATGGACATGACAGCTCCCCAAAAGTGAAGTCAAAACATCTCGATCGCCCCCTGGTAGGTCATAAACCCCGCCCACTGCATGTTAGCAGATGGGACATGGGCCAAACTGAAAAATGTAATAAAAATTTCCCAATGACGGTTTCTGTCATTTTAGGTAGTTCTTATCATGGTGATGTTTGTTCAAGTGATCATTTTTCTGATCAGTTTGGTTTTAATTAGTTATTTGATGCTTTCTTTAAAAAGGGGGTGAGACGTCATGATTGACAACCGAGTGTGCTCGCGATTGGTTCAGGCGGGTGTATAGGCGGGACACCGATCGCTACTGCGCAGACTCTGGCTCCAAATGATGTCACCGGCACAAGATGACAGCACCTGTATCCGGGATATTTTGGCTTTGTTTTTGTGCAGTGGGAGGAAGTGGAGACGCGTCGTCTTTATATACAGTCTATGGTTTACAACAGTGAATGGGAGGCACACTGATATAATGACTCTGCTCAACACCTTTTCAAATGCAAGCCTGTTGTGGCCTGGTTGCTTTTGAACTTGACACCTTTGCAGTCACTTGTCCCACCCAAGACAACAGCTGTGACACACAAAGTGAACAGGTTTGACAAACAGATTTGACCACACAACCAACTAAACCAAACCAAACAAAAGTCAAATGACAACACATGAATGTAGGGTAGCTGCTGTTAGGCGTGATGTTTGTCATGTGGGCAACTTTGCTGTGTGGTATCTGTGTTCATCCTGTTTTTGCGAACACTTTTTAATTAGCTGGTATGAATTCAGAAAAGCTGTCAGGAACCATCACTTAAGTCATGCTATTTTCAAATCTTGACTCGAGACCAATGCGCTTTCATACCGCCTTCAGGTGTGACCTGTTGAATATGTAAACAGACGAGATTTCTTTTTCTGCCAGAGAAACAGATCATGAAGGGCCTGAGCAGAAACCATATAGCACTTCAGCCATGTATAAGAGAAAGCAAGTCATCTGTGTGAAGTGTTCAGCAAACAGCCAAGATAGAGTCTGCTTTCACTCTAAATCTACTGGAGATAATAATATCAGGAAGTGATATCAAATGCCAATATTTGCGTGTTTTGTGCTGCCAAAAATCTGGATTTTTGTGTATGATTTTAGATTTAAATAACAGTATAGAAAAATTATATATTTCAAGGGTAGGCAAGTAAATGGATCTCACTGTCATATACATTTTAAAGTCAAATTTCTTTGAGCAGTGTGGCATTTTAGGAAAAGGTATTCCTTCAAAGAGGCCCCTTTGAAATCAATTAAGACAATTTTACTCTTCAAATTTCGTCAGCAGGGCCAAAAGGCCGGCATCAGTTGGGCACTGAAATCAATAAAGAAACATTATCAAGACTGCGAGAGGAAAAAAAAAAAGAGTCAGCAACAATGGGTCCGTTGACACAAAGGAGGTAGAGGGCAATCGATCCACAGCCAGACTAAAGGCATAAATCAAAGGAGCTCTGGCTAAAAAGATGTACTTTGGGGGACAAGCTAAAGCTAAAAGCCTTTATTTTAGGAGGAAAGATATTCTGAGCGTACATACAACTTTTCAGCAGTTCTTTCAACCACACTCAGGCAGTTACAAGCCTTGTTCTGTGACATTTGTCCTTCCACGGCACTTTGCTGGGTTAGTATAATGTGTAAATAAGTGTCTGGTAAATGAAAAACCTTGCTGATCAATGCAGGTCAAAAAACATTTCATCTTAGGGCTGCAATACTAAAAGCAAATCCTAGCTACAGCATGCTATTTTCACTTGACATTGTGAGACATTCACATACCAACATAGTGACTTTAATACAGCATCCAACGTGTAATCAGCGCATGAATAATGACAATGTTCTATGGATATCTTAATTGCAAAATTGCTGTGCACAATAGTAAAACTATCCAGTCATCATGCTGCCTTGAAGTTCAGAAACTGCCTAATCCAGTTTTGACTGACTTTTCTTTTTATCTACCTACAGTCATCTATTCCCATCCGTCCCATGGCTCATCCACCACCCAATGTTCCTGCCTCATCTCTGACTCAGTGAACCCTTTTCCACTGCGCCTGATGAGTCACGAGTTTACTCTTCTTACACCTCTCCATCGTTCTCTCGCTACATGCACTCCCTACCTCCCTCGGTTTCTCCATCATTATTACAGTAAAAGACCACGCAGGCACGCAGGGGAGGAACAGACTTCAGTACAAAAGGCCTTTCTTAGCCAGCAGAGTATTTCTAGAGCGTTCTCTGCAAAGTCAGGCATTCAGCAGCCTCCCCTGCAGGGTCTCTTAACATTCTTGCAGTATGTCAGTTCTGTGATATTCAGGTCTACTGATCACAACAACTTAGAGATGTGAGACTGAGGCCAGTTAGACTTAGACCCCATTCAGACCAACACCGAGATGCAGATTGGACCGTGTTCTGACTGATAATAGCACTGAATCAAAAAAACACCAGGGGCTGTGTTGGAGTGAGCGTGTTGCTATAGGTACCAGCAAGAAGAGCACATGGGAGAAGTTTGCCTTCAAGGCCTTAGGAAGTCAGGTGAAGTAGTATAAACAAGTTTGTGTAGCGAGGAGGTCGGGGTGGATGAATGATTCAAACACTGGACTTTCACCCAGGAGGCTGCTGGTCGTGTCCCGTGTGAAACTTAACTTATCAATTTAACCCAAAGCATGATCTTTTCCTAAACCTAACCAAGTAGTTTTGGTACCTAAACCTAACCAAACTGCAACCGTTTCATAACGTTAACCACATGTTCTGTCAGAAAGCCTTGAAGGCAAACTTCTCCCACGTGCGTAACAAGATCCAGGAATTCAAGTTTGTATTCAGACAAACAAAACAAAACAAAACAAAACATGTCTATACTTCTCTAAGGCGGGAGTTTACAATTTAAAGTAGAAAGTTATCAAGGCAGCAATAATTTCCTCCTCTGTCTCAGTAAACTGTGTAATTGGCATGATGTTATAAAAGGGACACAGTACTGTATGTGTGCACCTGCACGTTTGATTAGGCACCGCACTATGTTTGTCTGTGGTGCACTGCAGTAAAAGCTGAGCCAGGATCAACTTTTGTATTAGACTGACCTGCATTTTTTTGTGCCAGAGCTTACCAATGAGCACCAGTGCAGTAGTCTTATTTAAATGAATGAGCAGCCTGTGTTTTTTTTTTTGACACAGAGCTATTGTCACATTGGAGGGGGATCTAAAGGGGTCATTTGACCTTTGTGACCCTCATCCTGACCTGAGTTGAACGCAGGTTGGATGCTGCCTGGCTTTGGTGGACATGTATAAGGCATTAGGGATATGATGAGAGTTTAAGGTTACTGACATTTAAACATTTCTCACTCTCCCAAAAAAAGAGAAAGAAAGAACAAAAGTACAAAGAGTAAGACGGAGCAGGGAGCATGGCAGCAGAGGTAAAACTGTAACTAACCTTTTTAGCAATTATATAAAAAACATTCTGTGTAGTTTGGTTTCACAGTGACAAGTATGAAACACAAGTGCAGACTCTAAACACTGACAACGAGGATTTACCTTGTGACCCCAGTCTCATATGAATGAGTTCAATGCAAGAGGCATGTGTGATGCAGCAGGCCTGCATCACATATAGGCCTCTCCTATATAAAAGAGGTATTATTGTAAGCCTTGAGTTCTGTTGAATATCAGTTCCAATACACGGGAGTTTAAAGTTAAACTATATATATAATGAACTAAAAGAAAATGTCAAAGTCCCAACTTTGATGGTTTTTAATAACCTTGCAGTGATATCAATGCTGGAAAATCAGTGAAGCACCAATGAATATCTGTATTAATGAGGGTTCAAACTTACCTTCCCTCACTCCGGTGGCTTTAGCAGAATCCAGCCTCTGGGTAGGGGACTATGTAAAGCCTCTTATTTGTTTACTTAATAGCATCCAATGAAAGGTAATTCATTGGTTTGATTATTCCGAGAAAGTTAGTTGGCCTATTGACTACAAATACTGGTACATCAACTGACAACACAAGGCACAAGGACAGCTAGAAAAAAAACGGTGAAATGGGCGATAAAAGTGAAGGGCTGTGGACAGAAAGTACCAACAGACAAACAAAAGGCTGGCTGTTGTCACTCTGGGCCTGCAACATCAGGCATTCCTGTGAACCCACTCTGATGCATTTGATGTAATGTTGCATGGCTCTCCTTCGAACACTTATAAAACACTTGTTTTTGAGAAAAAGACAGTATCCTCGCAGATTGTGTACCATAAGGCGTCTGTTGTTACACAATAATATCATAAAACCACTCATCTTTTTTAAAAAATGTTTTAACTGTATTGTAGGCACAGTGAAAAGGACATGCGATTTTTTAATTATTTATTTATTAGATCAGATTTTAGAGCATATTAGCAAGTCAGATTAGCCTACAAGAGTCAAGCATTATTAAGGAAGGTTGTTGCTACATGTCTTAGTCAGGGATGGAAAGAAAAAGTAAGTAAAAGTACTGTTACTTTAAAGAAATTTTACTTAAGTACAAGTAAAATTACTTGTATAAAAATGTACTTGGATATGATGATGATGACGTTAAATGATAGACCTATTAAATTAAAAAACAAATTTAGGCTACAAAATAAAGTGCATAAACATGTCAACGTACACATCACACCACAGAGCCCCAACCATATATTCCTTTGCTATAGACGGCACTTTGCAGTCTGTACATACAACTGATGATCAACTACACAACCGCCTTCCTCGGTGTAGTCTCACTAGAATTAATCAGAAAAGAGGACAAAACTCAGACCACTAAACAAAAATAACCGACAATAAATAAAAAGAGCTATGGACACCGTGGCAGGTGCAACAAGCATTATTAGGCTACAGAAATTAAATAGCCTGTCCTGACACTTCTGATAGAATTTAAAGCAGAATAAAACATCACCAAAGCACACAGACATGTATTAACAATAAAAACTCCACAGCAGCTGCAGCCACAAATGCAAAAAGAGAGCTGCACAGCTTTTGCACAACGTGCAGTGCACGTACGCACGCCATGCTATGTTGCCTAGCAATGTTGACTCATTTGGAGTTGCAACCATCACAGAGTTCATAAATTGTTTCTTCTACAAAAAAGTGTGTGGAAATTATCGCAAAGTTCAGCTCTAATGTCAAGGCTGTCTAATGGAAATGACATGTGGAGATCACTCAAATACATTATCAATTATATTTCATGCCCTCAAAATCTGACTTTTTTTTATTTGGTGGCCAAAATTTTCAATTTGGCCGCCAGCAACAAATAAAATTCTGTACAAGAAAGCCCCTGTGTGGACTACTGGCTAACATTAACGGCGCTGCTGCCAACATGGGGCAGTCAGTGATTTGTGTCTGGGATGGCTGAGCTTTTGTCTGGCAGGAGGGCTTACGTAACAGGAGCTGCTGACAACACGTGGGTGCTGAGCTGAGGGCTGGGAGAATGGCCTGGATCACTGAGGGAGACGGAGAGGTCACCACAACCCACAGCGTCAGCCCTCGGTGGGCTGAGAGGGTCAATTTACTGCTGGGACTGGGGACATGAGTTTGTTTTGCAAGCCTTTAGATAATTTATGAAGGACTTTCATGCTCTTCTTATGGAATGCATGCCCTCACATTTGGGATGTTATCTACAGTCACTGTCTTCTGCTGCTGACCAATGAGCAGCTGAATTGGTGGAGTTTAAAGGCATCATTCCAGCCAGATTCTGTAACCTGGCAGAAAAGACAAGTGTAAACTACAGTATGTGACTTAGCTAAAAATGGCAAGTAGTTCCTAAAGATGCAGGAAATAAGATGAAGACAGTCATCAGTGGGAAAATTAGATGTGTAAAAAAAAAAAAAAAGAAAAAAAAAAAACACACTGGCCAAATGGTGAAACAGCTATGTAATCAAACAGTAATACACCAACAAGACATTTTTAGATATGATCTGCAAAAAAGCTAGCCTGGTTCCAGACATCTGAATCCCTGTCCACATGTCTGATTTTTTCTTTTAGCAAATGTCACTTCAGCCTGATTATCAGGCGACATAAAAACCACAAGAAATTAGCACAAAAGCAACTTACTCTGCTGTCACTACTTCCATAATACCATGTTTCTATTAATACATTTTCTATTTGTATTACTCTGTTTGATTCTTTATTGTAAACATGCTATAACTCTTCACTTTTCATTGTTTTTGTCTTTGTTGTATTTACCACGTAAAGCATTCCAAACTGCATTTCTGAAAGGTGCTAAATGAAAGCAGTTTGCTGTTGTCTTCATTGTCTTTGTTGTTATAAAGTCCAGACAGGATTTAGCAGTGTTGGTACAACGTGTTGTTATCAGCCTGGGGTGAGGCCATTACCCACTGTTTACGGCAAACCACGATAACGAACATAAGGAGAGAAACAGACAGTAAAACGTATGACACACAAAGGGCAAGACAGAAAGGAGAAGCCTTTAGCCTACTGCGTGCAAAGGATGCTAGTGCTCTAAAGTGCTTTGTCATGCTTCACTGTGTAGGTTACTCATGCAAGGTCACTCAATATGGCATGACCTAAATTATGAGAACACCAGGAACTATATCTTTTTTCAATGTTGAAGAGGAGCTGTGCTAACCTACCATTTATTAACATGAACCAATACATTGCATCCTTATCTAAACATTTTCTAATTCAAAAGATCCACAATGGAAGTAAAATTCTCATGCATTATTAAACCAGAAATAACAGATTTTTTTTTTTTGGCCACTTTGGAGCAGCGGAAACAAGTTGACAAGTTTGGTGAGACTTCACCAAATGTTCTGTTTCCCTTTAATGGTCAAGATGGGATGAATGACCACGTCTATAAATGTGTCAGTTCTATTTTTGTTCAATCACATAAACCGTTCCTGTGATCTCAGCAACTGTAACACACCCTCTCAGTCTTACAAAAGCCATATGAGTAATGAGATAAAGGGAATAAAGTAAGCAAACAGGAGGACAATGTGGCTGGTGGAGCAGGAGTGATAAGTGTGGCCCCAGTGCTCCATCTCTGGTCCCTATTAAGATGATGTTATGTGATTTCGCTAAAATAAGTACTATCAGCCGATATATCCTTATCAGATGTTTCAAACTCTCAAAAATTGACATTGGCCTCAAACATCCAGCGTCGGCCAGGCTATACCAATAGCTAATGAGAAGAAGTTGGAAAGACGGTCGCTGCCTTCAAATGGAGCTTGTGAGCTTGTGATTATGACGTGGGAAGTCGTGTACACGATATGCTTGGCGTTCACGTGGTAAGTCCTGAGAACACCGCTGCTAGGCAACATGGACGCCAAAAGACTCCTTGTTGTTCTCTTGACATTATTCGCTTCTTTCCAAGAAATGTTACTATTAAACATTGTTACTACATTTATATCAACAGTTTCCTCAGACATATTATAAAATTGCAAAGAAAACTCCATACGACTAAAATTACAATACATATTAACTTCACCATCAATCATCAATCATCCACCAAAAAATGAACGCCATTTCTGAAAACTCGTGAACTCTGAGCTTTCAGAACATTTCCACTTCCGAGGTTGTGAATACCACAAGAGAGGGGTGTTCATGTGGACTCTTCTCGTAAACACGGTAAACACAACCCCATTTGAAGGCACCATTAAATCTCCACACGATTGCTGCACTTAAGTCTCAATCAGTCTTATGTTGTCAGAGCTGTCAGTCTAAGTGAGTGCTCTATCTGCGAAAGGCGTAGCTTATTGTCCGTAAAACCACAGACGCATGCATAAGAACTTGTAGGAGTGAGTGGAGCAAATTCTCCCTTGTTAATTCCCTTTCTCAGTGAATCAAAAGCCTGTTTTTTTTATTCTCCAGAAATAGGGCTGGGTTTGCTGAGAACAATCAATCTCAGCAAGCACCTTAAGACTGAAGAAAACCAGAAGAGGAAGAAAAACAAAGGTGTGGTGAGATGGCTGTCCTTCAGCTGTCTTTATCTGTAGAGTGCTGTAATCTGGTTACTGACTGAGCCCAGTCAGCCTACACTGACTCATTATATAACATGAGAGCTACAGCTGGGAAGGAGGCTGATCGCTGCCTGGCTAAGGAATGGAGGAAAACCCAGCCCTTTACACAGTTCTTCCAAAGTTTCTCTCAGCTGAACGGAGCAGTACAATGGCACTGCTTCACATGTACTGCAGAATGAATCTCTGCTGTAGGATACACGACTTCAGTCCCTCTTGACATAAAAAGCAGGGGGTTAGAAAAAGAAAGGGCTCATCAGTGGACCCTACTTCTTACAGAAAATGCACAACAGAGCAGTGTCGGAAAATAGCGGGGGCAAAGGGCAAAAATGCCCCAAGAAATCTCAGATTTGCCCCTAAAAATCGTGATCAAGGGGCAAAAATTGCCCCCAAGATTTCGAATAAAAGAAGAAGATATTTACCAGTTTAGGCCAATATCCTAACCCTACATTTAACCATGATTTTATATTCATTCAATTGATTTA
The DNA here is from genome assembly GCA_008360985.2 of Macquaria ambigua. NCBI lineage: Eukaryota > Metazoa > Chordata > Actinopteri > Centrarchiformes > Percichthyidae > Macquaria > Macquaria ambigua. The sequence continues at coordinate 143,696 of VMKM01000684.1, read as the reverse complement.
ATTTCCATTTCCGTCTCTAACGCACACTCTCACAAACAGCGCTGTTGTTGTTGCAGAGGCCAGGCGATCCTGCACCTGCAGTGAAGTTAGCTGCTGTGACGGATTGGTACCTCATTAAAAAAGCTCCAACTGTTAACGAAGAAAGCAATCCTAGGTCGTCACCAACGCCACCCCCAGCAAATAACGGCGAGTTCAGACAGGACGCAACGCGCTGCGGAGCTCCGCAGCTGGCTTGCCCTCTGCCGAGTTTCGGCGTCTGTTCTATTTTCTCCACCCGCCACGACCAAATCTGGCACAAAAACACAATGACAGTCTATTATAAATGATATTAATGAATGAAATTTCAAAATCTCCCGATCCACTGTATTTATTAGAAATAGTATCACTGCTGTTTGTGATTGTGTTTTTTAAATTACGTACTTATTCCACATGATTGCACACTTCTCTTTGGAACAGCAATAGTATGCTATGCTTTTTTTCATGCACAAGGTGGTGATTACTGTAACGTTATGCGTTTTAATTTGGGCTCATTTCACTTTAAAAACAGCAACTTTATGCAGTAGTTAATATTTTTGCCCCCCAAATTTTGGAAATGCCCCAATGTTTTAGATAGTGGGGGCAAAAGTTGCCCCCCAAAATATTTTTTAAATTTCCTACACTGCAACAGAGCATAGCGATGCAAAATCCTTGCTTGGTATAGCGTAATATCATTCTGTAGGGTTGGGCAATGCTTTCTTTAATGACAATGTTGTAGTTGTGTTGACAAAAAAAAAAAAACATAATAGATATCATGACATAGAAAAATTGCTCCGCCTGTGAAGAAAAAGCTGAAGATATCTCAGCCAATTTTGGTATTTTTTGCAACATCAGTTGTCTTCAAGGGCAACTGGATGCATCATATGAGCAGTGTAACGTAGGCACATTAATTTCCAAGGGCTTGCATAATGCTAAAGCATATGATAAGCAATGCATTGTAAATACCCTCTCGGGCTTATAGAAGGCCGCTGCAGAGATGCTCTTCCTCCTTTCTCAAAGTCAAAATAAATTAATTTATAAAGCACTTTTAACTGATATCTTCATTTTAGAAGAGGAAGACCAAAAGCCTTTCACCTTTAAGTAAGAAAAGGAAAACGCAAACTATACAAAATTTAAGATTCTGTTAGCTTGGAACTGCTGCCTCACTAATTCCCCCACTCAGCTGAGCAGATGTGCTTGACCAGAACTGGAGGGAGGGGACTGATGTTTTCAGGTGCTATTGGTTTACATCTCATAAATCAATACAGTAAAATGGAGTGTGACCATTTCCCTGGACAAAAGGAAATATACTAGTAAGCTGGTCATTGGAGAAAAATCAATAATACCCACTATACTGCAGCAAAACAGAACATCCACAGAGCTTTTGTTGACATGTGAATTAAAAGGAACTAGTGGACCGTTTCAAGTCCATTAGCTAAGAACTGCTTCTTCACGTGAATCCAAAAAAGCTTTTGTCTTTAGTGGAGCAAAGAACCCTGATGTGGCTGCATCAAGAACTGGTTATCTTCTTCCCAAATAAGGACATTAATTATCTTTCACCACTTGCCAAGCTTTACAGAGTACTTACAAACAAGTGGGATTTTAAAATTCCAAAAAGTAGGAAAAGATCAGCCTGGGAAAGGAAACCAAAACATGTTTCAGACAATTCCTTAAGCAAGTATATTATTATCATTATTATTACTCTAATGGATAACATTTTTGCAGTGTGAAACATGCAGCATGCACATTCCAACCCTGATGAAGGCTTGATCACCAGCTGTGGACGTCTGTGTGTGTAATACGTAAGACAACACCAGTCTGAATGCACACACAGCTGATGTCAGAGATTCCACACCATGCCTGTCCTCTCGGGAGGCCATGCCACTGGAGCTGGTCTAGTCCAAGAGCTGTCCAGTCATCACGCAAAAATTTGCCAAGTCTAACTTCCCTCTCGCGGCCTCCCTATCTCGCTTGCTGGCTCAGAAACGTTCGAACCTGATCCACGTGAACTCAGCAGCCAGCCCTTTTTCTCTGTGAGAGCTCAAGGCAAAATAAGGTGAGGAAAACAAGATCTACTTACAGATCATGAATCTGAGCTTATTGTTTGGAGCGTATAGAGCCACAACATGTGTTAACCTCAGGTTGCAGTAGCTTTGAACTTTATGACTGAGCTACTGCAACTGAATAAAGTCCATTTGATCTAAAAGTAGTTCACAGAATCCACGCAACACCAGGAAAAAGAGGAAAAAGGTCTATAGTATTGTTCATAGGGACAAGGTCGCTTAATACCCATAAGACCCTAGACTGCTTGCATCTAAACCAGAGCAATGACAACTATGTAAGCACAACTGCGGTACCAATGCATACAGAGAATCACAACCTAATCTCTCAGTTGCTAGAATTAGAGCAACCTCCTGTTTCAGATAGTCTAAAAATAATCCACTCATAATCACAGTTTAAACATAGAAACTCTGCACTGTGCAGAGTTCAAAAGCAGCAAACATTTAAACAATGTCAGGAACAAAAAGAAATGCCTTGGTGAACGCCTAATGCCTTAATTAAAGACATCAAGAGATCATATGCTGGTGAAGTCATCTGCTCTCTTAAAGCTTGACAACCAAGTACCTGCCCAATTTAGGCCTAATTTCCACGATCAAAAAGACAATGACATCCCTGAGGCCACACTGCTCTGAACACGACACAGCAAGTAGAGTTAGGGCGGGCACCCATTTACAGACAGGGGGGGGTTCAACAGAGGTTTGAGATGACTTAAAACTGATCTTCCAGTGTACCCACGATTCCAGTGACAAGGTGTCAATGTGGTTCAGGAAATGGGACATGGCTTCAGACAAAACGTCTCCTAGTCTGTGGAGGACATATTAGAGTGCTTCTTAGAGGTTCCCTTCAGCCTAATGTGGACTCTTGCTGATATTCACTGGAGCAAAGTAATAACAGCCAAGTCCAGCCAGCTGAAATGGGCAGTATTAGCGTCTGAGCACAAGTGTTTATCAAAGTGTCTGAGAGGTGATGTCACGGTGTAGCAGCGCATGTGGCTGAGATCTCCGAAATCACTTAGTCCCCCAAGTTCCCTAAAATACTGCACAGCATGCCAACGCCTGGGACGACAAACTCACATTTTAGAAGAGAAAAAGCTTGTTCAGAATTGAATTTTAGGACAAAACTTTATCCCATCACCAGAGGTCTACTTCTCCATATGGCAACAACGTTTTGTGAATATAAGTAAATAGGCCTACCCACACGTTTTCCTCTTAAACAGGATGCGTCTCATTTGAGAGCAGCTGGGGATTTCTGATCCATAGTCCAGATGACTCAGCATGAGATAGGTATAAGTAAGACCGAAGGATATTTCAATATTATTAATATCCTCTCTTCAGATGTGACTCATTGACAAGTTAAATGTACCCAAATCTGTCTTTTATTCAGTCTTTGAGCTTTAGGAACATTTTTTCTTTTATTACAGGACTTTTTCCTAGTAAAACACCAAAAATGAGTAGTGGACAGACTTGAGTTTAACATGTTACCATGTCATTTTGAATATGTACAGTAAATATCTCAACATTTGCAAGTCTGTTTGCTGTGATAGTTTATTAGGCAGTCTATTAAAGCTGGCCTCAGAGGTTCCTAGTGGGTGCCCGGGGCATGCCACCGCAGTCAGGCCCAGTAATCACCAGTCAAGGGGTGCTAATTAACAGCCACATGAAGCAGGCTACTGTGGAGAGGGCTATAGGGGACCATAAGTGGCATTCCCACATTCCACACAGAGACCACATTACATTGTGCACCATGTCAGTGCGGTGGACATCTGAAACAGCAGAAAATGTAACAAGGGTATTTGATCCTCAAAGTTAATTACTGTTTTAGACATTCAGGGAGACTGCTGCAGCGCGTCCAGTGCAAAGTGCTGTTCTGCCTCTGAAGGACGGCAGCACATAGGTAGATGGATGCATTGCTTCACGTGGTGAACATTATGCATTGGTTGCAGTATTACAGAAAGGTGCCAACCTACAGTAAACTCCAGACTCTGTGGGTGAGAAGTCCTCATTCAGCCCTGGCGGCCTCTCATCAATTTTTAGCCTTTGTGAAGAAATACAAGCCTCTGCAGCCATCTGAGCACTGCCAACATACTTATTAGCAAAAGGGTGGGGCAATTCAACAGTGAATTGCAAAATATGTAATATTACTCTACAGTAATAACAAAGATGATTAAAATAATCCAAATGTGTTGTAAAAACAGATAGAGCATAGTGCTGCTAATACTACAGGATTCCCTGTCAAAAAGTATAGTGTCACATTAAAGCCAGGCACTTTGGTTAAAACCATCTACAGTGATTTGTGATGAAGGGCAATTTAAGTGCGAGTTCTAAAACCACAAGACTTCAGTTTAGTCTTGGAAAGCTTTTTCATGCAGTTGTTGTGCAATGCAGAATTTCTGTCCAAAACAAACTATGAGCATCAGCATCCTATCCGATGTATTCAAAGATGAAGTAATGCAATTTATATCATGAACAGAAAAAAAAGAAAAAAGAAATGAATCCTGGTAGTTTTTTGTCAATGTTGTACAAGTCAGACTTTTGTAGTTTGCCAAATAAGATTGTAAAAAAAAAAAAAAAGACCTAAAGCGGACTAACATTACCTCTCATTGTTCTTAGGCATATTCATAGATTAAACTATAGCTACACTGGTAACAAACAATGCCTCTGGATTGGCAATGATGCCAAAATATAATTTTTGCTTAGTGTACAAACAATGTGCTTGTTATTACATAATTCACATTTAGAAGGCAAGCGAGATGACTACTGCTTTCATTTGCATATTAACCCTTGAGGAATGTAAGACATTTCTTAGACACTAACTTGAACCTTAGGCTGTGCTGTTTTAGAATTAACTTCATTTGTTCCACTCCTGCAAAACAAAATAAGACTGCTGTAAGAGAGAAAGTAGCTTCAAAAGGGCTTTAATATTAGAGACAAAATGGAGCTGCAACTTGCAACTACCATGTTACAAGGCAGGACTAATTCAAATGTTCAAGACCTACCCCTGCTAAATCAGCCTGAATGTGAAGCCAACCAAGCCCAGCTAGAGCTAAAGCCAGTGGCTAAACAAGCACCCGCCTCTGCAGGCGGGCAGCACTAATGCTCATGTGAATCCCCACGTGCTGCAGGCCAGGCCCTGTGCACAGCAGGGTGACTTCACGTCACTCCCTGTGTGATGTCATCCTGGGTGACAGGCTCCTCATCAGGGTTGTGTGTGGGATTACTCCTGCTGTCTCGGATCAACAGGGCAGGGCGGGAGGGACTGATGTCTTCTAGTCTGCACAGGAAATTACCTTTCGTCCACAGGCTAAAGGGGCATCTAAAGCTCATTATTCACCTGCGATAAGGCTTTGAAATAACCATTACCCCCCCTCCCCTAAACAAATGTTGGCAGACTTTGGCTAAAACTGGTGAATTTATCAACTCTACAGGCCACTTCAACAGGTACCAATACAAGCCAATACAACCCTCCTCTGGAGCCTGTGTTAGTTTTCAAATCCACCAGCTACGAGTTGTTTTCTGTAGTTTCCTGTCTTCTGAAAAAATGACTTTGATGCTGAAGTTATTTTTATTATAGTTGGGTCATATTAGGTTCAATAAATGTGTCAGTTTTGCAAACAGCACTTTGATATATGAATTTTCAAAGCAACATTTCACAAACTAACAGAAGTCCAAAGAGGCCAAATCACCTGCAGGTTAGGAGTGTGCCACATCATATCGTTCATGATAATATCGCTATCATTGTGTGATAAATGTGTCATATCATATTGCAATTTGCTCATTTACTTAATGACTACATCACTGCAATGTAGTCTGAAAGCAAAAGTAACATTGCTACCAACAAATGATTTGTCATTTTTGGATGTCCAAACAACCAAAAAGACTTTATATTGTGGGGGATTTTATCCTATCATCACAAATATTGTTATCTCCAAACTACCCTGCAATATTGTGATATTTTTCTAAGGCAAATTACCCACCCCTACTGCAGGTGCATTGATCAAAAACAGAAAAAATATTTCAACATGAGGGGGAAAAGTCTTCATATTCATGACAAAATATCGCGAAGCTGACGAACAGCGTTGGGAAAAAGCAACAGCGGTCACAAGTGACAAACACAACAGACAATGACAAATACTGCTTGCTGGCCTGCGACCGAAAATGATCTAACTTTGTAGCCGTGTTTACCACGATAATTTATTCACTGCAAAATGTAAGTTATTTTTAATTAATTAATGCTGTTATTTTAACAGCTGTGCGACAAGATGTGCCAAAATTTCTGACAGGCCACTTAAACTGTGAGGTTCTGGCTGGTGGCAAATATAATCATTATCAATTCACCACCCTGTACTGTACTGTATGTAGAGGAGGAAGAGAGTAACTGATACAGCAAGCTCTCATTACCATAGCTTCTCTTATGGGAGTGGCGTCTCATGCTATATGGGATTATAGCTGCTCAGTTGGTATATAAGGCGATATCGTTCCTCATATAACCACTCCACCCTACTTTGCAGTCACTTGTATTGTGTGAACTATTTTAATATAATCCCAAAGCATTCGGTGTAGGCCTACGGTCCACAGCATGCGGCTGCTGGCACCCAGGTAGATGCCTCGGTTCTAGGTCTCCCCACCCTGACACAAACAGCCCTGGGCACTGCCTTGTTGCTGTGTCACAAGACTGGCAGGCAACCAGCCATGCTGGGGAGGGTGGGGCCCCAAAGAGTTTTATGAGTTGCTGTCTGGACACAGAGGCCTCTCGGAGACAAGCCACCTATTGATCCCCGTCTCACTGTGGCAGTGTGGGGACCAAGGTAGTTTTCTCTTTCGTATCACGTCTTTCGTCCTGTGTTTTTGAACGGTGCCACTTAGAGATAAGAATACAGATGCATCACTGTATGGATGTGAGTTACATGATACGTCATTTCTTCATCTTGACAATTATGAAAGCGTCCTAAAGGAAGCAGGTGCTAGGCTTTGCTTCTGCTTTTCTAGGCTGAGCGTATACGTAGAAAAAGTGAGTGGAACATGTATGCTTGACACAAAAGTCATGCGTTTGTCCTACTAACCTGAAAAAGCACTCATCTACTTACTTATTAATCTGACCGTGTTTGAGAGACCCTTTGGGAATACCTCCATGGCCAAATGGGCCTGGCTCTGAAACTGACACTGGATCCATGACGCACGCACACACACACACACACTTAGCGAGCAGCTGTTTGGGGGAGCCTGGCAAGAGACCAATTTAAATTTTCATGCCCTCTGCGCTGCTGAAACAGCATGGTTACATTGTGAAACACTATATACACCAAGGCAGCAGTCATAACAGCCACACAACATGTTAAAGATATTAAGGATATGAAAGATAGTTAAGACAGTAACACAAGACCTTTGAGAGAAGTATTACTCCAGACTACACGTTTCCCACCAGAAAGACAAACAAGTTAAACTAACAGCCTGCTTTCTGAGACTATAAACGGAGACTCAAACTAGTTCTTTGCTGCTCTACCCTCCATTGTGTAATCATATGCCTTTGCTATGTGTCACAGCAAAACAGTGTGCCAATAAACCCATTGCCACCAGGTCTTGCAACTTCAAGATGAACAAACCACTTTCCAGACACACATCATTTAAGAGAACAGTGAAAACATTTTGCCATTCTCATCGCCCATGTCACCTCATCTGTATCATTTTCAAACAAAGCTAGTACTGTGAAATGCCTTACCGCAACCCATTTGAAAGATGCAAATTGCAAGCCAGACTTTTTCATTTGGATCAACAAAATTCAAATGGTTCAAAGAAAATCAAATTGCAATAACTCTGTGAACAAAGGCTTTACAGATATTGGGCCTTGTTCTGTGCCATTGGACTGGCAGGATGTGAGCGGATTTATCTACTGGCTGTTTTGTGCACTGACCGATAGAGCCATTCAAGCATTCACAACCCGGCTCCTATCATCGAATTACTTACAAAGTGGCAAAACTGTGTTTCTCTCATGACATTTTTCCTTTTACACCCTGCCAGTTTGGAATCTGAATAGCATAGGGAAGGATGCTACACCCTACTTAAAATACTTTCCCGAGGTTGCTCTCTGTGCTGCTGACTGTATGCATCAATATGTTCCTTTAAGTGTTGAGGACTTGCATAATGAGGCCCGACAGTGCAACCTCACACACACCCTCACAGAGACGGTGCATCGGGGTATGAAAATCTTTCTCACTTTCTAGCCACAGTGCATGGTGGATCCCAAAACTTAAATAAATTCATCATCCAGAGAGATACAATAATGCATTAACACATGCCTGATTACTTGCCATGGTGACTGGTAGAAAAGACAAACCTACCAGCCATATTTAGTAGCATTAAGCTGGTAGTTTATTCTAACTTTCCACACTGCTACTGACCAACAGTCAGGCAGTCGCTTGTGTCCTGCATTTCAAACATCACCCTGCACGACCACTGGAAGGAATGAGTACAGGTGGGAGGACTAGATGCAGTTCATTTTCCTACTACACAAAGCTTCTTGAAATTCCATCAGCCTTGTAAGATCGGGTTCCTCCTTTCTGCTGCGTGTGTTTCCAACAGGATATGTCCTTTTAACAACACAAACAGTCCCTGTAGGGCCAAGTGCAGTAAAGAACTTGTACCTCTGTCACACTTTTCATGTTGACTGTGTGTCCAGGTGTCTCAGCATACAAAAGAGCCAACAAACACAAGAACCTGAATAATTCAAGGCATAAGTGTAACGCAACCCTCTCTCGTCAAGGTGATGTTGGAAATGACGGCAAATAACACTGAACCCAAGGAGCAGCCAGCTCATATCTGGCAGCAGGGTTTGGGAAGAAATGCATTGCTGCTGCTGACTTGACTCACCTCGATCAATTTAGCCACTTTACGTTAGCTTAATGAAACTAGCTGTTTTGATTAGAGGTTAGGATATACACGTGACGGAGTGTAAACAGTTAACTCTAACAATGTTCTCTAAGCTGGTGCTTTGAGTAAATGTTACATCACACATGCACCTTAAATTTAAAAAAAAAAAACGGGCTCCAGATAATCTGGGTCGTGACTGCCAGCTCTTAGAAAGCTAGCTAATAAAATGCAAGTTAATTCTAAAAGGTAAAAGCATAACTGATAAAAGGGGGCAAATATAGAACCGATCTCCCATTCAGCACAACTTTAAAAACGCAGTGTTTAAACTGCACAGCTACAGTTGACAGCTCATGAAGGTAATGTAATGTTCAGCAACCAATTCACTTCGCCAACCTGCTTGCCACGGCAAATAGATGCAGATCAATGCTGCTGGTGATGGCTCGTCCTAAATGTTGACTCTGAGCCAGCTATTATGGCTACGACTATTCTTTGGAACAAAATATCAACGAACAATACACATGCTTACATAAACGCATTTGAGGCGTTCAAACGCATGGGGTTCATGCACCGTTTACACTCACATCAATAACTTTATATTCATGTAACAGACAATTTAATCACCTCTTTGGGAAATTGCCATACGTGTTCATGGATGCTCATTACTAAGACGAGTCGTTTATTTTTCAGTAAGTAGACCGATCCGTTACGTTTGGCTAGCAAGTGGCTACTTCAAGCCTGGCTAATCAGCAGCTAACGTTGGCTAACGTTAACGCTAGTAGCTAGAGTATCCCTTCACTGCTTACCTTGAACGGCCTAGCAGATTTTGTTTTCGTCGTCCCATTTAGTTTTCCAGCAAGTATCAACTTGTGAAGAGCACATACGTTTCCAGAAGCAACAATTCCTAACTTTTTAGCATCTTCATAGGTGGAACTAAGCGTAAAATCCCAAACCGGACCACCACCGACAAAGTAATTTCTCCACCACTTACAACAACAACGTCAACCAAAGAATTGAGCCCGCCCCCGAGATGAGCCACCCAATCAGAGAAGAGAGTCTATTACAATGACATTTATAAGCACCAATAGTCATTCTCGGGGACTTTGACTGATGTTCCCCAATAGAGTAAACACCAAATGAGAACGACAGAATGCAAAACATTCGCTTGCCAATTGGCTGCAGAAAAATATGGGGTAAGGGGTTTTGTCAAAGTAGCCTATGAGAGTGCCACCGAGTCCAGAGTGACAGGTGCTTCGGAGTTGACAAAATAGCTGGGGCGATTGCCTGGGTGAGGTCATCTAGTATGATGTAAACGCTACGTCATTAGCAGTGCTAAATAAAAACACACAACAGGGCACACATTTACCTTTTAAAAAGTTTTTATTTCCCCCCCCAAGTAATATAAAACAAAACACTCCAGCACAATAAAATGCAAGTTACATTGAGCAAACAAACAACATTTTTAGGGACTCGTGAAAACCATAAACATGTACTACCTACAAGTTGGTGTTAAAAGCAAAACGTTTTACTGAATGGCTTAATGGATATCCTTCTGTTGCATTGTACAGCAGCATAAGCAATTTACAAAAAAAAGAAAAGAAAAAAAACTGAAAATGCTGCTGTTACGCCAATTTATTCTTTTGTTATTCATCTCTTAATAAAAAGAGCAATTCCATATCTTAATATTTTAAGTTGCACAACTGGATGCCATAAGAACTGTTACACCAAAATATTGTACAAAAACTCTGAAATTAGCTTCCCATGAGAGGATTATAAACTGCCTGTCAAAGCGACAGACAACTCATCTAGCCAATGACAACTGCCAAACTCAACGCCGCCTCCTGTCCGGACTTCTGCTGCGTCTCCGTCCACCAGTCCTGTGAAAAAACACACGTCAGATTAAAAACAGGAAAATACAGTTCAGTAAGCAGTCAGCACTACATAATTAAATAATTTAGATCCCACTTATTACTTTAATCTAGATAGCTTAAATAGCAACATTGTCAACAATGCAAACATCAAGGGCTGGGCGACAGAGGAAAAATTAAATACTATAATCACATGATGAAATTCTACCCAAAAGTTGCATATAGCACAGCATTCTTCGAACATGCAGATTGACGAAGTGCAACACGTGACAACACTCCCTTTACCGGCAAGCACACGCAGATAAACACACACCACCCTCACCTCCTCTTGTTCTTGGGGGGCCCTCTGACAAATCCCCAGTCAACACTGATGGGCTGGCCCATCATGTCCTGACCGTTGAGCCCTTCCATGGCTGCCTGGGCCTCTTTGTACGTCTCATACTCCACGAGTGCATATCCCTAGGGACAGTTATCAGGACATCATGTGAGTTATTGCACACTTTTGGCATCACTGTTTTGGAATTTGGTAACACAACACAGCACAGAAAACATGGCTACTAATCACTCAATAATCTAATAATATTCTTATAAGCGGCCCTGCTGAAACCACAGTGTTGGATCACATTTTAACCTTAGCACAAAAGTCAACACGATATGACTCTGGTGCATTGAAGAAATGGCCAGTAAAATGTATGACATTGTTACTACCTGTATCATGTTAATCTTCAAACAACCTGTATTGAAAATGGACATTCTCTATGCTTGGACTGAAATGACTGGAGAAGGAGTTCAGGCCAAAGATGCTGTGCTCTTACTTCATAATTAAAACAATGCTGCCACCTTGTGGCTTAGAGGAGAGTTGAAGCATACTGTACATTTGGACAGCAAAAAACCCAACAATCTGTTAACTTGTGCGTACCATAACACATAGGGGGAAAAAACATACATTCTGAGCACTGCAATATTGGAAAAACCTCTGATAACTTTAATTCTGTCTTTCTTTGTGCATCAGTATCTTTTCCAGTTTTAACACAAGCTAAAATGAGAGTACAGTTCAAATACAAATGTGATTTGTTTTCCAACAGCCATTACCAAGTGGTTGAGTCAATTTTATTTATTTATTTATTTATTAACAGGATATATGCAGCATTACATCCTCTCCATGTGGAAAGATTTTATCACCTTAGCAACAATTCGTGTGATTCAGAGAAACTAGGGCAGTTGTTTAATTTTCTGGTTGAGTCAACATGACTTTTGGAGCTTCTTTCAATGTAGTTCCAGCCAAAGCATTTAAAAAAAAAAAAAAAAAGACATTTGGCTCATTAGATGGCATTCTGTTCTGCCTTTGAACCTACCACACGTGGCTTTGTGGTGCCCCCATTAATGGTCCAACAAATTAGTTGTGCTGCCAAGCCTTGCACAGTTGCAGAGCACTATTGACAGAGTACCCGATTGTGCTCCAAACCACCTTTTTTAGACTAATTTGTTCTTTCTTCTTCACTCATTTTCCATACAAGATATTTTTCCCCCCACAGTAGGCTCATCAGTCCTCTCTTAGATCATTCACCTTGCAGGAAGAGTCAGTGTGTACAAAACCAGTAACCAAAATAAAAATAATTAAGCCAGCTTAAATTATATGATCTACCAGACGGACTCAATCGTCTTTATAATTAGTCAGGAAAGTCCCTTTTTTCTAAATTAAGTTCATTTTCAATCAAGTCAACAAATGTTGTGTGTAGTGTACAATGGTGGGCCTAATTTGACTTAATTGCACTGCATATTTTACTGTTAACTACTGCACTGCACATGTGTGTACTTGCATGGATTAGAGCAATTTCATATTCTATCAAATACTTTCTGGCCTACACTTTTAAATCAGCAGAAGAGCTCCACACATGGGTTAACGTCCAAGTTGCCCATCCATTGGATTGTTCGAAAAAATAACTCTGAATACCTGATTATATTGTTCAAGTAAAAATCACATTAGTAAGTTATTAGAATAAGCGGCCCAGAGGCCGTGTCAATGAAAAATACAAAATAAACAGTAACAGGGGTGCATCGACTGATTGTGAACATCTCTTCCATGAAATGGACACGCTGAAATCCACAAACATGCTAATGATGCATGGTTATTCGTCTCACCTTGAGGTAGCCTGTTCTGCGGTCAAGGTTGAGATGCAGGTTCTTGATTTCTCCAAACTCAGAAAACTTGTCATGGATGTCTTCCTCTGTGGCCTCTTCATGCACACCTGTCACAAACAGGATCCAGCCCTCCACAGCTGCAACAAGACAAAAGCAAGAAAAAGAATCAGTGGTCAAATAATAAACCAAGAAGCACTTTCAGCCAAGTAGCGTTATGATTACTAAAGCCCTCATTCCATGCAAGATGTACAACTACACACTGGTCTAACCAACATAAAGCCTACTTAGTTAGTCTCTTATGTATTAACATTATGTTTGAGTCACAGAGCTCAGCTGCCATTTCTTCCAAAAGCTATTTCCAGAATAATAAAAAACTATTCTAACCATGTTGACAAAAAAAAAGTGTCCACTACTCGATAAAATATTGTTTTAACCTGTTTATCAAACTGCTCTCTTATATATAAGAAAATATTTTGGATCAAGTACACATTGAACAACATGTCATTTTAGGCTACCTGGATAGGAAACAGTCGCAACTTAAGAGGCGGGTTAAAACTCTTTATAAATTGTACAGTGGAGATAATATTTTCTATTTTTAAGTTTGTTCATGTGCAGACAAGTTTTAAAGCATTGTTGAGAAATGGGATGTGAAAAGCCTATAACTGTTCACAATAGACAGATTTCATATATTAGTTTTGTGAAATGTTGTGAGTTAACTGTTGTCAAGTTCAACTTGATGACTCGCAGAGACACTTTAGGGTTACAAATGTGCAGTTTAAGCTTTAATTTATTAGCTTACATTTAAACTACATTACATCTTTAATATGAACTACAACACTTACATCTCTGAGGGCCTGGCTCATCCCCGTCCTGTTCCACAGTATCATAGTCCTCTTTGATTCTGGACCTGGCTCCTTCCTCTGGAAACAGCAAAGTAAAACATGTTAAACACTGCTGACTAGTCTAACAAACTGAATTAGAAAGCTTCAGTAGATCATAAACCAATATCACAACAGTGGTAACTCACCTGAGCCGAAGCCTCGTCCTTTCCTCTTCTTGGCTTTCTCCTTCAACTTGTGGATGCTTTCTGGGGAAGGAAAGTTGAACAAGTCAAAATCTACGCATGTTGCTACATCTTTTTCTGCGCTCCCACAGTTTGCAAGTTTTACAACTCGCTAGCTAAACTACTAACATTACTATTATGTAATTTAAACTCGGTGGATAGATGTTCTGTTGTTCACGCTATATTTACACAAAAGTGACACAAAAAATATCATATTATATGGATGTTGAAATACAAGTGACTTGTGAGTTATGTGCACTTTTGTCAGTGTATTCTACTGTTAGCTGATAGCTATTGGAGGGAAAATGCTAGCAGCGGCTAATAACAGGCTACGTGTGATCTAAGTTGTATCTTAAGGTAATGAAAACTACGCTGTTAAGCTCGGAAACGCATTTAGAGTTCACAATAACCACGACCTAGCTAGCTTACAAAGAGAGTTTGAATGAACCACCAGTGCGTTGTTAGCTTAATATTAGCTTATTAGCATTTCTCAGGCCTGCTACCACGCAGTAAGCGTTTGTAGCATTTTCGGCCACGGTCATTTTGATGTAAACCTCAATATTTTCACATCATTTGAACGCCGGGGTTATGGAGCATCTACTAATGGGTATAAATATTATTACCATCACCATCCTCATCCATAGGAAAGTCCTCGCCTCCCGCTTCATGAAGGTCCAATACGTCCGCCATGATGTCTGTGTGTGTATGAGGCTGAACAACGCAGTGTGCGTACGCATAGAGCCAACAGGCAGGCGGATGTTGCCAGGTTGCGTAAAAGTAAGTAACTACAGTAAATTTTACTGTACAGTAAATCACATTTATCTTCTGCTCTATGGAAGAAGTACTCACACCTTTTACTTAAGTAAAAGTAGCAATACTACAGTGTATAAATACTCTGTTACAATTAAAAGGCATGTATTCAAACTCTTACTTAAGTAAAAGTACAAAAGTATTAGCATCAAAATAAGCAAAAGTACTCATTGTGCAGAACGGTCCATTTCAGAATCATATAAATTATATTACTGGATTATAATTATTGATGCATTAATATGTACATTACATGTTGCAGCCGGTAAACGTGGGGCCAGTTTTAATTACTTTATATACTGCTAGGTAGCTTAACCTATAATAATATATCATAATTTATTAGTTGATTTATATTTTGAATGGACTGCAGGCTGCTGGAGAGGCTTTTGGGCATTCTTTATGCTAATAACCCATGCAAAACCACAATTTTGCTTTATTTTGAAATTGTTTGATGGTGTTTATTTGGCCTTGAAGTGAGAATGTGGTTGAATTTGTGTACATCTATGCACCACTCAGCTCAGCTGAGGCAAGTGGATGACTAGGGACCACTAGGGTTGGGTCTTGATGTCGCTGACACTTTTGCTCAGATTATTTTTTACTTATAGACCAGCCGCAGATTCTCATGGTTCCACATAAACAGTACCACACTTTGTTAAAATAATTCACATGACCAGCAGAGGGCTCTCATGCATCCACACAGGCTCTTGGTCCATGAGGTCTGTGGCTGCATGTTCTGGATGCTCAGGTAGAGAGTGGGACTGTCATTTGATCACCATCTGGTGGTGAGTTGGATCAAATGTCAGAGGAGACTGACAGACAGGCCTGGTAAACAGAAAACATGTATTGAGGATGTGCTGGAAATCCCTAGTGAAAGACTGACACAAGGTTCAATTTCACCTCCAAATATGCTGCATGTTGAATCAGAACAGACTCTGTTCAAATCCTCTGTTATGGACAATGATGCTGAGAGATATGCAGCACAATAACAGGCTGTTCTCGGGAAAACAGGGATATTGTTGTAAGGTGGAAGCAGCACTTTGATGAGCCTCTAAACTGACAGACACACTCTGGAGGCAGAGCTGAATGTGGTCCCTGTTTGTTAGTTAGTAATCTCTGCAGGAACAGAGTGCAAGGAATAGTACAGTAGATGGTGTTTGAGTGTCAGGGTTGAGTATCAAACAGATTCTGGGAACAGCAGCCGTGAACTGGCAGGTTAGGTTTCAGCAAATGAGGGATATGCATGCGCACGTTTGAAGGGCATACCTTTTATACTTTTTTACTTTTTACTTTTAACTTTTCTGATAGTACTTGTGGGTTTTTTGTTTTTGTTTTTTGCACTATTCTTGTGTGGTTCATTCGTGTACTGCTGCTGATATGAGATATGATATGAGATTTTCTTTGTAATCACTTTATTATACTCATTGTTCCAGAACAAGGAGTGTGGTACAATATCAAGAGGTGCAAAAACAGATGGATAAGTAGGTTGCCATAGTGATATTGCAGACGCACAACCTTGCCTACAGCTGTAACAATGCAAAAGAGAAGAAAAGAACACAATATGTTAAAACACAAAGAATAATACTAAAGGGATTACAAATAAAATACACATAAAATAACCATTTGATGATTTGAAGTCTATTCAGTAAGATAAGTGTGGTGGATTTAAAAAAACATAAAGTGCCAGACAAAAAGCCCCAGCATGATAACACACATGGGAACTGCAGTATCTTCTACTGTATCTTCTGTGATGAGTTTATGAGGAGCTCGTCTCAGCCTGCTGCAGAGATTGCGCATACAGTATGGGGCAACTGCTGATAGCACTAAGTAGATTGGTGCCCAAGGTCAGCACAACTGAGTGATTCTGTCTCATCAGCCGACCCTCTGTCAAGTAGACAGACAATGTATGAATTAACCCCTGCCATCACCAAGAAATGATGTGCTCGTAAATGACACAGGCCTACATTATAATGTATATTATTAAAAAGGAAAGAACTCACACACAAAACAATTACTCTGCCCAGAATAATTGACAAGCATTAGTAGAAAGTGAAATCTTTATGAAGCCGTTTGTCCAGTTGTGTGTTGCCTACTCTTTCATTTTGCGCCTCAGTAAGACAACTTTTTGTGTTTTTCTTTCTTTCAGTTGATATATCTTTTAGTCAGTTACTGAAAGTGGTTTATGCCTGTGCAGTGGTGGAAGAAGTATTCAGATATTTTACTTGAGTAAAAGCAGCAATGCCTCAAGCAAAAAATACTTCACTACAAGTAAAACATTTGTACATTTTTAAGAAAGTACTCATAATGTTGGCAGAAGACCCCTGTCAGTACTATATTATATTACTGGATTGTTATTGCTGATGCATTAATGTGTACACAGCATTTTTTTTGTTGTAGCTGGTTGAAGTAAAGCTTTATTATATACGGTTGGGTAGTTTAATGTATAAAAAACCCCATAATATTTTAAAAGATGATCATCTGTTTTGAATATAAAACCTTGATCTGCAAAGTAACCAGTAACTCTGTCAGATTTTTAAAAAAGTACCATATTTCCCTCTGAAATGTAGTGGAGTATAAAGTAGAATAAAGTATCTCGTACGATTCTTGTGTAAATGTGATTCATCAGGTCACAGCAGCCAACAGATCACGATTAATCTTTCTCTCCAACTCACACACACACAGAGTGGACTTTGTGTCTTTCTTGTGACAGCTATCAAGCATCAAGGTTCAGCCAACGCAAAGATTGTACTCCTCCTGTCAGGTCAGGAGGTGATTACATTCTGATTAGCCATGATTTTACTCATCCTCTGGAGCTATAAAAGCCCCTGGCTCTCCGACAGAAGGCACCGTTAGGTCCAAGAACCCCAGGAGTTAAGGTATGTCTCTCGCTGCTTTACATTGGTGTTTCTTATTCTTTGTGTGGCTGTAGACGAAAATGTAGTGTTCATATATATGAGGAAAACACACTGACTATTACTTAAATGTCTATCTTTATCAGAAACCTCTGCGCTTGTACCTGCTTTACTACAGTTTGCCACCATTTTATTGTAGCCTCTGCAACTTTCAGTGTTGTTTTACTAATCCTTTAACTTTCTCTAGGTTTGTCTCGCTCATCTGCAGCCATGAAATTCTCCCTTGTTGCCGCTCTCGTCGTTGTGCTGGCTGTTGCCCATGGTAAGACATATTTTCACTGATTAGAAAAAACTGTATTTGATATACGTAATGTATTTTTGAGACCACATATAAACTTAAATTCTGCTTAAATATCTGCTTCATTTTCTTTTTTGACATTTCAACAACTAAAAACTGCCTTTATTTTAACTTGACCACTACACAGTTTAGAATACTTGTATTTTAGAGTAATTGTTATAAGTTTTATACCTTTCTGAACCCACAGAGGACCATGCAAGTTTTCGACTTGATTCAAAACCTGAAAATCAACCAAATTAAATGGTTTTAACACAACAGCTAAGAGCTATTGCTTATCATATGGCGTGTGTGCATGCCCCCCCTTCAATCTGATGAGTTCAAGGCACTACTGTTCATATCCTTAACTGTCTTTAAGTCCTGCAGTGTGTGCGTTTTAATTAAATTTAGCAGATTTAGATAAAGAGCAACACATGTGTGTTCACAGGCACTGAGGCCGGGTCAATGATGAAGCGTGACGTCCAGTCTGAGGTGGACAGGATCACCCAGATTATCAACGACATGTCCGCCAGCATCACCACCGCAACCCAGGAGATGGTGGAGAAGGTGAAGGCTCTTGAGGTCACCAACACTGCCCAGTAAGTAACGACCAACAGATAAACCTACCGTTATTTTCTTGTTCTTTCTTCATTATCTACTGCTTTAACGCCAACCTAACTGCACTGCATTCAGTCTGCTTCAAGCATAAACTCTAAATGTAAATGGCCAGCGTTAAGTGTTAACATGAATGTATGACAGCTAAATTGTTCTTGGAACAATATGGTCAAAATGGCACGTGGAAGTTTCAGAAGGGCTCATTTTCCTTCAGGAAATTTGACTTTATTTTTTATTTTTTGACTTAATTTTACTGGCTATACACCAATACACATTATAAGTTTATTTATTTGAATCTCATGTAATTGAGAAATTCCACAATTGCCTTTAGAAGCAACAAATGTGTCACTTTTCAGTCAATTGTCAAGATGAAAAAGTGATATTTATGATGACAAATGACATGTAAAACACAAGGCTAAAGGCTAACCACCTCTTTGGATATTAAAGGGGTTGTTTTTGAGATAAAACTCACATTATCGTGATCTATAACCTGGACTTAATACATGCATAAATACACACACAGTAAACACCCTGGCTGACCTCGTGTAATAGCAGTTAGCAGTCAACCACAGCTGTTTTTTAAAGAAAGATTTTTCTCAAGAGTCAATTTTCAGGCAGTTTTAGTTCAATTTTCTTTATTAGAATACAAGTCAGAGTCAGCAGCAGTGATTAACAGAAGATTGTCGCTTCCTCTACCTTCCACAGGAATTACATGGAGGGCAGCAGGGCCCAGATCCAGCCTCTGGTTGACAAGGTCCAGGCCGAGGCCGCCAAGCTGCAGGAGCAGGTCAAGCCCTACATCGCCAACATCGAAGAACAGATCAAGCCCCTGACCGACAACTTCAACACTCAGGTCAAGCCCCTGACCGACAACTTCCACGCCCAGGTCAAGCCTCTGACCGACATGATGGAGAAGTTCTTCCAGCAGGTGATGGACCAGACCAAGGCCCTGCTTCCCCCCCAGTAAAGCTTGCTGTGGGTTCACTCCAGCTGCGGTAACACCCAAGCCGGGCTAGAGCTCACTTTTGGTTCTGCCCAGAATGCTTCACTGATGTTTGTCTGCCATACTCCTCTGTCATCTGAGATGTGATACTTGAATGTCATCAATTAAAGGGTTTGGAAAGTCATCGTTTTGAGCTGACATATTCTTTATTTTGACTTATATAAGTAAAGCCATATTTGATTTGCATTCTGAGTACAGAGATTAATTTATGAAAAGCCAAAGGACAAGCAGTAAAGTCAAAATGAAATAAATTGTAGCAGAATGTGATGAGAGTTAATCATTGAAGTGGAAGTCGATATCAACATTACCTCTAACCTTTGGGTCATCTGGATAACATCAGGTTGATGAGATCAACCCAAATTCATGGATGTATTGACTTTAGGCCAATAATTAACCTAATACACAATCAGAGTGATAACCAGAACTAATCTGACCGTGTTAAAGCTGAGCAGGTCTTGCTTCATCTTATTTGTATCACAGCAACCTTTAAGCTTGGGGGAAAAAGAAAAGAAAATCACCTCTACAAGGGTGTAAAATAAAATAAACTGCATTTGTATGTTTAATTTACCATTTAAACACAGCTTAAGCCAAGTCAATCAATATCTCAGACATACCTCCAATACAGTTTTATCCATTTTCTGTGCTCCTAACAAACCTCGGCATGAGCAATTGACTTTAAAGTGTTGGGAATAATAAAAGGTTAGATCATTATTATTTCTACTTGAAAAACAATGTGTTCAAAATTACAAGAAGGTAATTGTGAGGCGAATTTGGCAAATTTGTTTTGACAAATTACCTCACAAAAAAATTCTGTTTCTTACCAGTCAGACTCCACCTCTCTCTGTTGGCTGCCATCTCATCCAGACAGAAGAGACAGGAAAAAACAAAAGAACAAAAACGTCACTCACCACGAACCCTGCAAGACGTGAGCCAATTGAACTGAAACTGGAATGATTAATTGACAGGTGAAATAAGTAAATCACTCTAAAATCAAACAAAACGATTCGTTAATGATCTGCAATGATTTTTAAACACATAGTTAGAAATAGCCAATTCCTTATCTATCAATACCATGGCCAAAATTTAGCAATAATATGGATTGGTAAAAGTATTTGCATGCTATTATGAAACTACATTTCTATCAGCCCGATCTGAGCCGATGTTTTCACTGTGAAGTTCAGTTGAAAGGCTTGATATTTTAAAAAAAAAGTTCACTATTTAAAAAACTATGCCTTTAAACATTTGATGCAGGATTTTCACCCAAAACTGTGCGACTTCTCCATGGAGATAAATCTTGATTTGACCCAGTGTAGTCTTGTTGTGCACGATAGCAAGACATCAGGGTGTAATTTCGGCAACTGGAGCACTTGATGGGTTTCTTTTTTTTTTATTATGCAACTACCCAAAGGGAAATGAGAGCTCAGTGTCTCTCAGTTTTGAGAGACATTTTACAGACTTGGCTTGAGTTCAAGCTCGTGTCTCAGAGCAGTGAGGGAGACAATGACTTGTTGTCAGTTTAACCACAAAAACAACAAAATCACTAGTCTTCCATGCTGCTATGGACTCCCTCATCCAGGCAGTGAAGGCCATGAAAATCTATTCTTTGTCTAAATTAAAATCTTGTAAAGCATTTTTCAAGCCAGCAACAAATGAACCAATTAAATCATTACTGGGAGTTAGAATAAATCTTACTAGGAACAGTTGAATATATATATAGTAGCTCTCTCAATGAAATGCAGAGCGACTCAACGACAGTATTATTCTCTCTAGTGTTAACCTTCCAGTTCTGTTGCCAAGCTACGAGCCATACTCAAGGTGGCCTCCTCGAGCTAATGTATGATCCAAATCCTCCCGTGGAGTTGAGGGAGGGCTGAAGGACCTCCGTGGCTCTCCTTCAAACCAAACTTTCTTCAGTACCCAGCCCCTCTCGGTTGAAGGCCGGAGCCTGTTTGTCACAGCAGAACTGGCAGCCCTGAGCGGCCTTCTCCTTGTGCTTGTAGAGATTAAATGAATCGGTTGGCAGACCGTCAAACAACCATCTGTAAAAGCGCTTGACTCATGCTCGAAAGAAACACACATTATTTCAATTACTGCAATTTTCCCTGTGCGACTACTTCATTATCTTTCATCTACCGTATTTCATATTTGAAAACATAAAGTCAGCTTCTTGCATCTGTATTTCCTGGCGTTGAATATTTTGTTCCCTTTTGCCGCTCCTTTATATTAATAAACATAGATATTTACATATCTCTCTACGTGTCACCACCGGAAACTTGCACAATCCTAAAAAGTCCACACAACATGCAGCTAGTTTATACCTTGAAACATGGAACCAACAGTTTTGTGAGAACCTGTGGAGGGTTCAGTGTTTGAGATCCTGATGGTCTGGAGGAAGGACGAGGCCGAAGGATGGATGAAGGTAGAGGGGCTTGGAGCAGGGCCAAAGGGGGGTTGGCGTCAGGGTTATGTGCCAGGACAGACTGTGTGATCCAAGGCTCGGCACAGCCGGTGACAACCCTGCACGCTGGAACAGAGAGAAAACACCTGCTGACAAGCTGCCGTACTGACGTCAGTGTTAATCAGTTCAGTGTCAGTTTGATTCAGCTGTCAGTCAGCGGCGCTGAAGCAATAAAGTAGGTGAAAGGTGAAGCACATTAATATCCTTTCTACTTCAGAATTTCAAAGCTGTACATTAATATATTCATTCAGTTTTGTCTCTATAATAAAGTTTATGCTGATTAAAGGCGGTAGTCTTACGAGGCATTTAATTATGTTTCACAACAGAATAATTTGAAACGTTGCAGGAAAAAGTAGAGCTGCAACGATGAGTTGATCGAAAGAAAATTAATCTCCTATTTTGATAATCGATTCATTGTTTCAGTAATTTTTCAAAAATAATCAGCAGATTAATCGATAATGGAAGTAATCGTTAGTTGCTGCCCTAGATAAAAGAAATAGCAGTAAGGAATATAATGTCTTACATAAACATAATTACAATACGAACACACATGAAGCTGTGAATTGAAAAAACGTTTTTTTTTCTTTTCATTTCCCACCAGATTCCATTGATTACTTATTGAAGAAGCCTCAGGAGGCTGCAAAAACAAATTATTTTACAAAGTAAAACATTTTGTTTGTTTGTTTGTTTTTTACCATGAACCTCATAAACCAGCTCCCCCCTGAACTCTCACCCCACCCCCACCCCAGCTGAAAACTACTGCATTAATTTAACATTTATCCCACATGCATGTACTGTACTCAACTCCACACTGTCAGTAAAGTCTGCAGGTTCCAGGTAAGGTCTTTACGTCGTCAATAATGATCAATAATTTAACATTAATAATAGCGTTTCGGACGTCTGAAGCCAGCTTTTGAGGGAAGACATACAGTCAGTTGTTTCTCACTGGCACTTTGCCATTTTGTTAATGCTTTAGCTGGACACATATTACAGTGATGGACACATATTGCAGTGAACAAATTATACTGGCACATTATGCTCGATTTATATCAGAAAAAAGCACTTTGATTTGAGGTGTTATACCGACACATGACCCTATATATTTGAAATATCACATACTTGTGTCATAAAATCATATGCAACATGTTAAGAGTAGGAAATGGCTGATGGCAGTAGGAATGTCTTGTCATCTTTATACATGAGCGTTACTTGCATATGTTCAGCTTGTTCTTTGGTTCTATCAGATTTTCTTGTAACAGAATTAAAAAATAAATCTTCTCTTCAATCTTTTCTCCCGCTGCCTAAAGAAAAAGTGACTAATTATTACCGCATTCACAGATCTGCACTTACGATTTAAAATGTGTGAAACTGATTCCTACTGAATGTAAATCCTGGATGATGCGAGTATTTACTGCAACTTGATAGCATGTCAGCCAACACTGCTGCCATCTCAGCGGACCCTCTACACAGACAACCCTGTGTGTTTGTGTGTGTGTGTGTGTGTGCGTGTGTGTGTGGACTGCACACACACAATGAAACCTGATCTGCAAGTGTGTGTGTGTGTGTGTGCTTTTGCTTGTATTTGTGTGTGCATACATCTACAGTATGTCAGTGTGGTGTGAGTGCCAGTCTATGGTGTGCATTTTGTTTTTTTTAATGAAAATCTATGTATTTTAATTGCTTTTCATGAGAATGATTAAGAACAACCAGATTTCTCAGGATGTCACATCTATGTGCGGTTCAATGTTAAATGCGGAGACAGAATGGACCGGTTACAGTTGCTGAAAATCAATGAGAGAAACTCACAGACAATGGCAAGACAGTTACGAAATACAGGGACAAACGTTTCTTTGGATTAGCAGAACCAAATTGTTGCAATAAACAAGACAAAAACAGTAAATATTCAAATGGCGATAGAGACATTTTCAGTATGTATCACTCAAAACAATCCAAAGATATACAACATAATGAGAGATGCACTGATTTATCTGACGGTGAAATTGTTGGCACTTACCATTTCTGAATCAGGCACCTGGGGTCATCCACAAGGGCGTTGATTGCAGGCGCACACAAAAAAAAAGAGCAATTTTCACTGCACAAAGAGAAAGCGGAGTCTTTGTCAAAAAAAAAAAAAAATGAAACTCACAAAAAGGATGTTTTTTAAAAAAAAATCTACGTAGGCTCACAGAAAAGATGCTAAAATGCTTTTGGGGTTGAGAAAACGGAGAAGGTTGCAGGGGGGCCAATCTCTAACACTTAGTGTTAAAGACAACAAGAGTCGATGTTGGCCTCGCTGTCTGTCTCCATTGGCCAGTGGAGAACACTGATAGATATGTTTTTGATGGCATGGGTTATGTTTTTACTCAGAACTGACAGACAGACAGCCCCCATGCACACAGGTGCTATTCAAGGAAACTGTGTAAAAACTGACGTCACTCAGAAAAATCTAGCCCACAAACCTTTTCAGCACTCAAGTCCCGCCCACTACATGTTGCTCTTTTTTTTATATTTTTCCAATTTTCTCCTTTTCTCTCTCTCTCTCTCTCTCTCTCTCGTGTCTTTGTGGATTTCCACCTCTCTCTATCAGTTTCTCGGTCTATAAAGTACATTTCAACAAACTATGAAGCCATGAACACACATCTGCTGTAAACCCTCACAGACATCTCTCCGGCTCTTTATCTCTGTTTCAGTCCTTGTCTTTATCACTTTCTCTCTCCCTCTCTCTCTCTCTCACACACACACACACACACACACACACACACACACACACACACACAGTATAGGTTGAATACCCTACACTATAAATCGCTCAGTGTTTGTTTTCATTTCCGAACGCACAATACTCTCTGAATGTCTTTGCTTCTCCGCTGTTTGTGTGTCTTTTGCAAATGTGCGCAGCTCCTGATGCGAAACCACCAAATGAAGCTTCCCCCAATTTTCATAGCCCTCCAATTTGGAGCGCGGCCGTCTCTCTCTCTTTCTCTCTCTCTCTCTAATGCTGAAACACCACTTTGTGAAATTACAGTACAATTTTGAAAAGTAGAAACAGGCAGCAGGCAATTCAGGTGCTCAGCCTCCGCAACAATGGAGTGCTGGCCTTGGTGATGGTTGCTAGGCGATGGAGGAAATACAATGGCCTCCTCTGAAACCAAAGGCCCTTAAGTGGACTGACAGGAGTGAAAGCACACACACACACACACACACACACACACACACACACACACACACACACACACTCACACTCACACACACTCATACACACACTCACAAAACAGAGCGATGCAAGGAAAAGGAGAGTGTAAGTGTAGCTGTGCACCTCTGTGTGTAGACGCTCGACCGAAATATTGCAGTTGCTGTTTGGAACATGAGGAGGGATTGGACTGAATAGGAGTGAATCAGTTTTTTTTTTTTTTTTTTTTTGGGCAGCACGCACAAGAAACTAGCAAAAATAGGCAGGCTAGTCCTGGATATGTGAAACACTATGTGCATGTATTGACTGTATAAGCTGTTGCTACATGCCTGTATTGGATAAATAAGTTGTGGGGCCTTTTTTTGTTGTTTTTGTAGACGGCTTGGGACAACCTGATAGTGGTAGATAATGTTTCAGACGGAGCAACGTATTGACCAATCACATGGTCAATAGAACAACAATCAGTGGCTGCTCGCTCACGTCTGGCAGCCTGTCTGCTTCTCCATCTGTCAGTTCATTTCTTCGTCCATCCCTCCATCCTTACATAAAACGATCTCTCTGCTGCCGTGTCTCCCCAAACATCCGTCCATTCACCTGTCAATCCACCTAATCAACCGGCTAATGAAACAATATTGTAAGCAGTGTCACCGCTTCATGCCCATCTCTACGTTTTAAACCCAGACATGTGAAAAGAGGACATGCAGTAAAAATATAGGTAGATGTAACAAGATTTGGATAAGAATGTAGGTGGATGCAGTTTTTGACTTTTTTAAATTATTATTAAAAGGAAGAAAAAAGGTGTTTGGGGAAATATCAGAAATGCTCCTTTGCCTCTGCACTGCTGGAGGGGCGTGTCGGTGCCTGTGTTTGATTGACAGCGGCTGGCAGGCTGAGCTCCGGCAGGGGAAGGAAACAAGAGAAAAAGTCAACAAACTTGCGTTGTAGTTTACAAGTCACGGGCAGAGAGTGTGTCGTTAGCAGTGGTATTAAAGAACAAGGACCACACCAGCATTTAAACTGACCGAAGTGACATTTGCAGATCAGTTTACATGCTGTTTAATGTGCTGCAGCTGAGCAGCTAATAAGCTAGCTAGCAAAGTGACGTTAGCAGTGCACTTTCCACCAGTGAATGTTTGTTTGGTTGTTTGTTCAACAAGCTAAGGTGCAGGACAAGATGTGTGTTCATGTTTGTAAGTAGCAGGCTACTGTCTGGCTGTCTGATAGTTTAAAAAGAAGCGATTTGATTGGCTGTATGGAAGCAAGTTCTCCATCTGCGTAGATTGAGAAAATAAAGATAGAGGTAGCACCACCATAAAACCAAAATATAAAATACTTTTCTTACTTTATTACTTTATTTCTTTAAGTCTCTGATTTAACAGAGTACATGTGATTTACAGACCAGATGATTTTCTTAAGCAACATTTACATGAAAAACAATCACAAGTTCAGCAGCAAAATGAAGCCAAATTACAGAGTGGTCTTGAAAACAGCACTACTCCTCTGGGTATGACAATGGCCGCTGTGCTGTACTTTTTTTATCAGCAAAATCAGACACTTTGTGCACTTTGCCAGAAGGAATTTTACTGACTGAAAATAATCATGTAAGATATAAAGAATACATTATGGTACATTTTTTTTCTCTCATTCTGTGGTCCTCTTGACAATCTGAAGCATTATTCTGTAGGATAAACTTGAGTGCATCAGTGAAAATAACCTCATTAAATGTCTATTGTCTGGGGGTATACCAAATGTATTTCAGTGAAATTAGTTGCATTAGGGCAACAAAGAGCGCAACAAGACCAATGGTACTGTCTTTATTTCTTTAACAATAGCCATCACAATTTGGCTGTGCAGCTTGGATAATTACAGCCTGGCGATTTGCGCTTCCTGGCCACGCCATAAACACTGTGCAATAAAATGAGTCGCCAGGCACACGCTGACCTTTTGAGACATTTCTAACAACCCTGAAAAATACTAAGAAGGCCAGTATCTCTCTGAAGTACTCCCCTTCCCCTTCAATCTCATTTCCCCCCTACACATCTCCCTCGTCTGCTGGAGAGAAACTGAAGCACCACTTCAAGCCAGCGCTATTATTTGCTCCTTTCGGGGCCCGGCCCCTGAAGTACTGCACTCAGTTAGGACCTGTAATGTAGATTCCATTTCAGCTGCTATTAGGCCTCATCCGTTACAGTGGACCTGCCTGTTTGTTATTCCTCCGCTGCTCTCTCCATCCTCCATGCCTCACCTCCACACGTGGCCATCCAACCCCCACCCCTTCTGTTTTTCGTTCTGCCATCCCTCCTCTTATCCTCTCATTCCTCCTCGCTCCTCCACCCATCTGTCCCCCCTATCCCATCCCGCTATCTCTCCACTCCAGCACTCATCTGACCGCCCCGGTTTCTTCCTCCCTCCCCTCCCTCCATCCACTTCACTCCACTCCACTCCCATCCCCAGCCTTGCCCCCAGGGGAGCCCTGCAAACTGCTTATTCAACAATCGGCCGCCATAAAGATATGTAATGACATTTTCGAAGGCAAAGAGGCCTGTGTGGTTTTTAATTCATATTTAATGGCTGTCAGGCTAAATAGCCCACTATCCTAAATGGGAGACAGGCTGCTGCTCTTCCACTTAAGACTGAGCGCCGTCTGCGCGTGGATATCTGCTGGCTGTCCAGAGCTGCTGCTGCTGCCTCTTTCTGTTTGTTCTCCTTTTGGAAAATCACTCTCAATACAAGACACAAGCTAATAGTGCCGCAGAGCGAAGCTTGAGCATGAATTATCTTACAGCAAGAAGATAAAAGAAAAGCTTGTTTGTAATTAATCACCCACACCATGAGAAGAAATCTGACAGATCAGTGGGTCGGTCATCCTGAAGCCATTGAAGCTACATCATGAGCAGTGGTGGAAGAAGTTTTCAGTATCAATACTTACATTTAAAACATTTCATTGCAAGTAAAAGTCCTGCATTCCTGAAAAAGTACAGGAGTAATATTAACAAAATGTACAGTAACAAAATTGAAAGTACTCAGTATACAGCAGAATGGCTCCTGTGAAGGTTTTATTATTATATATTATTTTATTGGATTATTAATACAGTTGCAATAATGTCTGAGCAGCATTTAGATTATGTAGCTGTTGCAGGTGAAGCTAATTTTAACTACTTTATACTCTGATGAGAAGTTTAATCTATAACAATTCAACATATTTTATAAACTGATCACACGTTTTGTGTGTAAAATGTTAATCTGTAAAGTAACTAGTAAGTAGAGTTTTCACATAAATGTAGTGGAGTAAAATGTATAATATTTCCCTCTGAAATGTAGTGGAGAAGTATTAAAGTAGCATCAAGTAAAGTACAAGTACCTCAGAATTGTATAGTACTTGAGTAAATGTACTACCACTCATCATATGCAGTCCCTGACAGGGACCACTCTGTGGTTATTGGTTTACACTTTTCCAGAACGGATGCAATTACCATGTGGCATAAAATAAACTCATAATATGCAAAGTCATTATGCTTTAGTAGCTGCTTTTATTGACAGGCAGTAAATAAGCAGGTATTTGTTTGGTATCAGAATTCAGCAGGATGTCTGGACTTCCTGTTCTGCTCCTCAAGAAAATAATTTGCCATGCCACCCTTCATATACCTTTCTCTAACGGTTAAATTCCTTTCTATAGAAGCTGAATTTCTATATTTCCCCCATTTTCAATCCACATTTTTCTGGTCTAGTTTGTTATAGAAAACTATACTATATTTTAAAACTGCTTTTCATTTTAAATCAGTGACAAAATTCAGTTTTTCTGGGTAAAAAACTGAACAGCATTGGGCGCCAATGTCGGTCTGTTGACACTGATGTTCCTCAGTCGATCCATCATACTGATTTTGGCGATCCCCTGACGTTTCCTGTAGCGCCACCATGAGGTTGACATTTGTGTTTTTGAGTGAAATTTCTCTACAACTATTGGATGGATTGCCGTGAAATTTTGTCCAGACATTCATGTCACCCACAGGATGAATTGTAATATCTTCGGTGATCCCCTGACTTTCCCTGTAAAGACATCATCACGTCAAAATGTTATTTTTCCCATTAATTTGCTTTATGACTAAATACTAAAACTAATGACACTCCCATCAGCCTCAGCTGTGCCTTGTGTTTAGTGCTAACTGCTAATTAGCCATGCCAACATGCTAAACTAGATAGCAAACATGAACATTATACCTGCTAAACATCAGCATGTTAGCATTGTCATTGTGAGCACATTGCCACGCTAGATTTAGCATTTAGCTCAAACCGCCGCTGTGCCTTAGTACAGCCTCACAGCTAGCGTGGCTGTAGACTCTTAGTCTTGTTTGAATTTTTCCAGAAACAGCTGACGAAAGCTCACATGTATTTTCCATGTGTCATTACTCTACAGGCGTCTCTCTCTCTCTCTGTGAGCTCAGTCGATGCCTGCCGCTAACCTCTGTCCAGGCAGGAGCCCAGAGGTTTTAGAGGTCGGGCTGTGTGTGGAGAGTTTCCCCTGACCGGCTGGAAAATGTGAGTGAGTGAGAATTGATCTCTCATCCCACTTAAGAGTTACTGCAGGTGCTCTTAAGCAAGGCAGCGATGGAGACTGCTGTGGTGGAAATCATCCAGATGATAGTGAAAGCGTGTTGTGTTGGTAAATCTTCTCAGGATGAATAAAAAAAAGAAGCAGTAAGTTAACACTATAGAGAGATGCAGTCTAAAGGCTGAGAGAAAATGTGGCATTCACTGGCTGATTTGTGGTAATTACATAGTAGGCTGAAATTAAAACCTTGAGGGCCATTTATAATTTTAGATTGCGCATTTGATCTAATATTTGGCACAGCGGGGGGTTCTGCACAAATGTCTTTAAGCCTTTCAAAATGAAGTGACAGTCTGGCCATTTGGAATGACTTGAAAGTAATCATAGTGGTGCAACAACTGAGAAGTGCTGCATTGTGCTCAATCACTTGTGATAATGCAATCACGCTCAAGAAATAGCCATTGATTAAGTGTTAGTTAAAGTTAATTACAGACAAAAAGACTCTCAGACTCCCGGTGAAATTTGCTCAGCCATCAACAAAAAAACAAAAAAAACCAAACATCTCCAGAGGCATTGTTCTATATTAGGTATCTAAATGTAGACTATGGGTATGATGGCCAGTAAACCACTTGTGTCCACCGGAGCCAGTGACCCACCAGTGCAACACGCAGCATCACCAGCAGCATTAAGTCATAGTCATGAAACAAAAGAGCTGGGGGTTAGGCAAAGGAGGATCATCATCGCTACTGCAAAATATTGACGCCCTGGCTGCCTCGTATCATTTTTTTCTGAGTGGGGTCCAGGCACTGAAATGTAAATAAATCTATCTGGGCAAGGAGCTGGGGGCTCCAGTTACCACTCCTAACAATCAAGAGGCTTTTCATGCTGCCCTGGAGGGCCATTCCTGTAACGCTAGCACACTGGAGAGAGCCACAAATCATCATCTCTCCTCCGCTCTCCTCCTCCCGGACGCTGGTCTTTCTTTCTCTCCCTCCCCTCCCTCTTCTTGTCTGTATTTTCTCTGCTGTCCTCCATTCCTCTGTTCCCGCTTCAGCCTTCCCTCTTTCCAGCACCTTCCTTTTATTCCTAATGCTCTTCATCACAATCCCCTCATGCTTTCCGCTCTCCCACAGCTCTGTCTTTATATTCTCATTCCTACTCTTCTGCTTCTTCACAGCTCCCTAATGCTCTTTAGTGAAGCCCACAACATGAAAGACTTGAGCGATACTCTACTACCACGTTTATCATGATCTCAAACATCATGTCAGTTTTGTGTCAGAAAACCACCTATGGTATTGTGACTTACTGTTCTTCATTAAATTAGAGAAAATTTAATTTTCTTTGAGACGTTCCACAAACCCTTTTCTGGTCTACATTAGAGAGAACATCCAGCTGCCCACTGCTCCTTAAACTAAACTGTCCTTTATATCCATCCACTGACAAGACTTATATACCCTTATTCTTTATTATTTTTTGATTTTTTTCTTTCTTCCTTTTTTTATAAACTAGTGTCATGTCATTATTGTCATTATGTGTTGTTGTTTTTTTTCTGTTCTCGAAAACTAATAAAAAAAATTAAAAAAAACACCTCTCACGATTAAAAGAAACCAACGTTAACTGTCAGAAGGAAATGTATGCAAATGTGTTTATATGCGCCACATCATATACAAGTTCAATATAACTGGCCTCTGGCACACAAAACAATGAGCTGTTGTGGATAACATCATTATTAAAGTCACATTTTAAGACTATAGTCTTTCTTTGAAAGGACCATACCAGTGGTTTTGTATATTTTAGCCTTTTTACAATCAATAATTACATCAAAGCAATCATACCAATTTTGCAAACCTTGTTTTAAAAATGTGAATGTACTTTTCTACAGTTCCAGGCATCCATTAGTTTTCATTCATTTCCATACTTCAGCACAATAATGTGACTTTTACAAAAAAAAAAAAGACTTGCAGACTTGTTGTTCACTATGATGGATTACGCAACAAAGAGTCTGCTGATTGGTTTTCATACTGTATTGGAGTGAATAGAAACCAAGGTGAAAGGGACAGCTGCATACCGGAGTTCTGAAAACAACAGGAAGTTAGTTATTGTAGTTTGGCCCACTGATTTGACCGGCTTGTCTACATGCTCAGTGGCTGGAGCAGCAGCAGTTCATGGAGGCAGTTAAGGCACTTTTGGTACCCAGAGCCTGAAGCTACAGGAGCTAAAACCAAAACGGTGGAAATACGATGAACAGTGACTCACCACAGCCTTTCTGTGTATGCGTGTTTTGTAAAGAAGGGCTGGCTAATGACAGCATGCGACCTGCACCACTTACATCGAGTTACCATATAAACCCTCTGATTTTTTTTTTTTCCAAACAGATAACAGAGGCATCTCAGTGAGAGAGGAGAGCGGTGGAGAAGTTTAGCAAGGTGAACCTGAAAGCAACCAAGGCCTCATACCGAGTTTGCAAAGGCAGGAAAGGCCTACACCACTGAGGAAACATGAGTATAGACATTCATAAGGTAAGGAGAAACACAGAGAACACATGGCAACTTTTGAAACCCCTGCTATGTAGCATTCATTCGAAAATGGTCAACAAAAATACAAAACATATGCTACAAGATTTGTAGTTAAGAAACCAAAACCTTCAAATTCATTGGTATGGTCATTTAAAGTCAAGTCAATTTTATTTATATAACCCAATTAGAGCTGCAACAGTTAGTCGATTAATCGCTTAGTCGATCGAAAGGAAATTAATTGCCAACTATTTTGATAATCGATTAATTGTCATTTTTCAAGCAGAAATGTCAAAGATTTGCTGGTTTCAGCTTCTGAAATGTGAGGATTTGTCATTTATGACAGTAAATGAGGAGTCTTTGGGGTTTTGTACTGTTGGTTGGACAAAGGAATCAATTTTGAAGACGTCACTTTTGGCTCTGGGAAATTATGATGAGCATTTTTCATTTTTTTAATTTTATTTACATTTTAAAGACTAAACGATTAATCGATTAATTGTGAAAATAATCGGCTGATGAATCAATAATGAAAATAAAAATAATCATTAGTTGCAGCCTTAAATCCAATGTCCTTAGACCCTCGATTCAGATAAGGAAAAACTCCCCAAAAACACCCTTTAATGGGGGAAAACATGGAAGAAACCTCGGACAGACATGCAATAGATGTCGTGTGTACAGAATAGACCACCATAGCAAAATTACAAAATCATAGACTGATTGTAAACATGTATGAAGAATATGATCCGGGAGGTTGTCGAGCAACTTCGAGGTGCCACCAAAGATGATCACCACACATATGACCAAATGTGAAGCCGCAAGAAAACCTAATAAAAAGAGATCAAATGCGAGCATTTAATAATAAAGGCATGCTTTTGGATTATAGTAAGATTGTAGTTCTTCTTCCCAACATGATCATTTATCAGTTGCAGGACTACAGCAGAAACAGTTTCACTTAAAATAATGTAGAAATGTAGAAAATGTCTAGGTATACAGTATGAGTTGCAAATACGTAGAGGGCAGATTTAGTTCATCATCCATCAACTGAACCCTCACACCACAATATTTTAGTATCAGCTGTTTGTGCTGTTTACCCCACACTACTCTTTTGTGGTGGGGAGATTGATTTGCTTTTAAAGACAGCATGCTCTTTTGAGAAACTTTCAGGAAACTGGGCTGAAAGAGTACATGTAGGTGCAGAGGTTTTGTTCAGAGGAGAGAAAGGAGGTTTTTTTGCAGCCACTGAGTTACTGGTATTGATCGACAACCTTACAAACCCCCTTGCACACATCTTGTCATCAATTAGGGCACTAAAAGTCTTGCTTACTGCACATTTAATCATTATTAAGACATATAGGTGTTGGACGTGGATGCCATCTTATTTCCAGCCCTTCACACAAATCATCTACATCTGTAGCTGCTCCTCGTTGAGTGATGATGCTATCTTCTTCCCCTGATCAATGACGGCCTGAGCCTGCCATTGATCTGTCTGGCTGAGGCTCTGGGATTCGGCCTGTTCTGTGCTGACCCACAGAGGCCGGCCGGGTCACACAGGTCACGGCCACAATTTGGACGGATACCGCCAGAGGTTAATATGCACGGGGTAAACATGAAAACGTGACACCCGGAGAGATAAGACATGTCACTGCTCCATGATTTTTCTGAAAATCAATAGACGGGGAAGCAGAGTTCGAGGCTTTTCTCACGGCCATTTTAGCCGTTATTTGTTCTGTCACTTAAATGAACAACAAATGAAGGTGCAACATAAGATTTTATTTTAATTTCAAAGCGTTAATTATCTCTTTGAATTGCCAGAATTCAGCTTTTTATTCAAAGCTGATCAACGTCAACAGGGTGATTTCGTCTTCTTGATCAATAGGCCTGAGGATATGTTTACAGTAGTGAGCTCCTGTCCTGGGTAATAACTTCATCCTCATGCAGAGCGTTATTTCTCCTTTCTCCACTTCCTGTGAGAGTACCTAAACCCCCTTTCAGACATGCAGCCCTTAATCTGACGGTGATTTAACATTTCAACACGGCACAAGTCGGAATTAAATGCCGTCAGATTAACGTGAAGGCTGCAGCAGCACAAGGTGAAACATGCAGAGAGTCTTCTAGGACCACTGTAATAAATGTATTATCTCAGTCATCATCTCTTATGCACAAAATCAGTTTAATGAACTAGGAAACACTGTGAAAGAGCCAATTTTAAGGCGTTGAGGCGATCGATCTTCTCATATCAGATCAGTCTACAAAAATGATCTTTCCTCTCGCTGTGCGACCGGGCCAAAATAGGTTTAAAGACCCTCTCACAATAATAATAATAATGTATTTCCAATGTTCATTGCTGTGTATGCTTTACACGCAGCATGTGAGCAAATAGGAATTAAACGAGAACTTAACATGCTGTCATCAATGCTTGTGCACTGTCACATATTATAAAACAGGCAGCAGATTTTGTTATCAAACATTAAATGAATAAACCGATGTGAAAATGTATCAGTAGTTTCACCGTTCAACTGCAAAATAGGTTTTAAAATCCAATAATAATGCAGCCTGTGAGAGACCAGAAAACACTCTTCTTCCTCACTATCATAACTTTATTTAACTCACTGCTCTCTCTCGTAAAAGTCACCTATGTCTGAATGACAAAATGCCATCACTTAACTCTATAACAGATAGATTAAACCCAGCAATGTTAAATATTCCATGTCTGAAAAGGGCTTAAAACTCATCTTGGTTCCTCAAGTGTGATTTCCCGCTTAGTGTCCACTTAGATATCAAGCTGCCGTGTGGATTAGTTAATGATGGTCTGGAAAAATGGGGGCTGGGGAGCCAAAGAATCAGCTCTACGTGCACACAGATAAGCTAAAAGTTGTGATTTATGATAAAATTGGTAAGAAAGTAAAACTTATAACGTTCTATGTTTATCAGATAATGTTTTCAATGGCATCTTCATTTACAGATTTGGTTATTTGACTAATATTTCTCCGAAAACATGTCAGCCCAGTATGATTTCTGTGATCTGTGACCAGACCAGTTCTGAATAATGATGATAATATTTTCTAGGGTGTTCCAGGTATGTTCAAACACTATATACATGACACAGAATAAACAGAATGGACTAAAGAAAGCCGAGAGT
Organism: Macquaria ambigua; assembly: GCA_008360985.2. Classification (NCBI taxonomy): domain Eukaryota; kingdom Metazoa; phylum Chordata; class Actinopteri; order Centrarchiformes; family Percichthyidae; genus Macquaria; species Macquaria ambigua. The sequence continues at coordinate 108,233 of VMKM01000684.1, read as the reverse complement.
TGAGATATGACATGTGACTCTCCAGGCTGAGGGCAGGATCTCGTGGTTGGCCTCTGTTATCCGAACCACTTGACAGCACCTTGCGCCACTCTGCTCGTCAATGCATTTACTGCATCTCTTGTCACATGACACAGCCGGTTTGTGCCAAGTTTGTGAGCGTGGGATTTAATATTTGTGTGTTTCCAATGCGTGTTCCTGATCCCTTACCCATCAAGGCCGATGTGGACCTTTCACACAGAAACCATCCACCATCAATTTACTGTAATTACTGCCAGACCTCTGGTGGGCTACCTCTCCCAGCCTGGTGACCGATCCCCATCCATCCTGCCAAAATGGCAGCTTTATAGCCTCCTTCCAGGACCGTCCTCGGTCGGCCAATGGGATGGGGCAAGTCTCTGCCTGAACAGGGGGCTAACAAAGGGATACATCTGGTTGATAAATTAAGATGCTGCCCAAGGGTTTGTTGGTTGTGTTCTTGGTCAGTACACTCACTAATTAAATCATTATCCAGCAGTCATTCATGCTGCTCAGGGTCTGTCTCCCTCCACTTACCCTAGTCAGGATATTGCTAATTATTGTGCTGATAAGGGTGTTTAACAGCTATTTTCAGTTGCCTGTGAATTGTGAATGTAAATGTTATGGCAAAATAATTACAGAATAATAGACTCAATCATGGCAGACCACAGTATTTCTCTGTTTTCAGTCTTTTTTTCAGCCATGCTAGCCGGGTGGCTCTCTGGATGGCAATGTCGGTCTGTTGGTCGGTTGGTCCACCATTTTGGTTCAGACTGAACATCATTCATCCTCTGGGGACTTTCATGGTCCACATGAGTTCCACTGACTTTGCAGATCCCCTGACTTTTCCTCTGGTGCCACCATGAATTGACATTTGGGGTTTTGAGTGAGATGTCTCAACAACTGTTGGATCGATTGTCAGGACATTTGGTACAGACATTCATGTCCCCACCAGAATTAATTGTAATAAGCGATCCATTAACTTCTAGCGTCATCAACAGGACCAAATTTGACCTTACCCAGTACTTTGGTTTATGACCAAATTCTTGGTGACATTCACATCAGCCTCAGCTGTACTTTATGTTTAGTGCTGATTACCAAATGTTAGCATGCTAACATGCTAAACTAAGATGGAAAAAATAACATGTTAGCATGCTGATGTTAGCATATAGCTCGAAGCACCACTGAGCTTATTTAGCCTCACAGAGCTGCTAGCATGGCTGTTGACTCTTAGCCCTGTTTTATTATTATTTCTTCGATTCCTGTCATAAGATCAAACGTTTAAAATGATCTAAATTAGAATAACAGACTTTCACTGGAAAGCAAATGACCAGACGGGAACTGTCGCTGTCCAAGTTGGTCCAATTAGTTGTGACGCCCAAGTCAACTTTAATTGGTCCAACAGTCAAGTGCATTCAGCCATTTACCATGAACCGAAAATCCACCCTGCGCAGTGCATTCTGAGTCCTGAAATTGGCAGTATTCGCCATGCTGCAGTCATATTGTGAGGTTACCTTCCTTGTCTTACTGTGGACAGGTGATCGCCTCTAATGGCTTGAGAGGAACAATGTCTTCCTCCCACACAGCAAATGTTTTGATGATGTTCTGATTGAGATTGCTGCCTCGGAAAAGCAACTCTGATCTTGTTGATGCTCAGACCTTCCCTCCTGACACTCATGTCCTTTTCAAAGTCTGTCGGATGTCACTTTGAGCCCATACTCCACAATCCTTTCACATGCAAAGCAAATGTGGAAAATGAATTTCTGTTGCCTTGCACATGTTAATGGCCCACTTCTTTTCCAAGGATCTGACTGATGACTGACACAAATGCCATAAAATTGCAGGTTGAATTTAATGCAGTTGTGACACTAACTGCCTCGTGCTCTTCATCGTTATTACCAACATCCTCTTCTGCTTCCTGTTCTCACCCATCTCACACACACACACACACACACACACTCGGTAGGGATTGGGAGAGAGCGCAGGTGAAGCTGTGCAAACATCCAAGTGTACATGTGCTGTATGCTGACACATACTCACACACAAAAGATGCACACATGCAGGCACTCTCTCTCTCTCTCACACACACTCACACTCACACTCACACACACACACATACAGGTTGCTGGTCCCTGGTGCCTCGCTGTGCAGGGCTCTGCGTGACTTGGAAAGAGCTGCACTGACTCCTCCTGGTGCCGCTAACAGCTGATCTGACATTCTGATCACAGAGCAGCAGCCGATCCTGCCAGGTCGACACTCAGCGCTCGTCTCCCAGCGGCGTCTTGTTCGCGCGACAGCTCAACCAACAAGTGACAGAATGAAACACAGGGAATCTGCTCAGACACATTTGTTGTTTTAATGCAGTACAAATGAACAAGCTGCGTAATGCTTCATACTGACGGTTACTCTTCTTAAAATGATGAATTGCACAAAACCATCCCCATATTTTGGAGATATTAAATTATGGACTTTATTAAGATTAATGTATTTATTTTACTGCTTTATTTGCTTAAAGCAGTTCTTTGTAACTTGCAAGTGTTCTGAATGTGGTACATCATTAGAGAACTTTTTTTTTTCTTCATTTTCTAAATTTCAAAACCACCTTTGGTGCTAAGTGCTCACTTTTAACCCCCGATACGTATCCAAGTCCTCTAATATCGAGTATCTCCTGGTGCCAATATTTTTTCCTACACCTACATGTAGTCAAGGTCAACTTTCTAACTACTGCGTTTCTAGAACTTTCAGCAACTACAGACTTAATTGGCGGATGGAGTTTGCACTTACACATACGATTATTGGGCTTTTTTCTTGAAAAGTCTACATGAGCTAATATACAGCAACTGAAGAGACGTGTTCTAACAATAACATCAAACATATAATGTGGGTGTTTCAAGAATAACTCAGAAATGCTGTTAATCACCTGAGAGCGCTGTTGTTTTTCTCCGTCAGTTGGATCCGCTGTGCTTGATGTTATGCCGTATTTGTACTTTATTTTCCACTAATAACTCGTGGCATCGCAGAATGAGAGCGGTACACGATTATAATACTCCCACTGTGTGTTTCACTGGGTTATTGACTTTTCCCAGAGCTGCAGAAAGCAAATTCCATAAACCTCTTTATCGTGAGTGGACCTAGATGTAGACCATGTATGAGTCACAAAATGCCTCCAATGTTAATAATAGTACAACCAATTCTGGCAGTTCTGGGAAGTTTGTGTGTGTGTGTGTGTGTGTGTGTGTAAGTGGCGAGAGGGCAGTCATAAAAATGATTATAACCAGATGAATCATCTGAACCTCACTTGCACTTACAACGTGTGTGTGTTGTAAGTGCGTGTGTTTGTGTGGATGTTTTTGCTGTGTAAGTGTGAGTCTGATTCTGGCTCAACAATAAAATAGAACTGATAGAAAACATGAATATAGTAATCTGTGTAATATAGACTGAAACAAAGGAAGTAAAGTGTTGTCTGTAGTTTACTTTGTCATCTCTTAGTGTAATACTGACGCGCTGTCTTTGCTCCCTCAGGGTGAACTGCAGTGCATGAGATGAATTGAGGGGGTTATGGCCGTGTATTGTGAATAAAGTGGCACTTTACTCTCATTTTTCAATTAGGATAATGGAGAGCAGCTCTTTATAAACATGGATATGAGCTGGAGATGTGGCTGCTGGGAGGGAGGGCGAGGCAGAGCGAGAGAGCGACAGTCAAACAAAGAGAGACGAAAAAGGAAGAACTTATATAATCTGTTATCTTTTATTCTTATATTCTTAGCTTTTATTCATGTTAACTTGCACTACATGGTTAATTATTTTTTTTTGTGAGTATACTTGTTGGCTTAAATCACAAGGTGGGGCAGCCCCATTTGACTTGTCTGATATGGTCACTAATGGTACATCTTATTATATATTATATAAGAAGTACTAAAATAAAAACATAATAATACCATGAAAACTTTCTCCAGAACAGCAGTGAGTCAGTTGGATTCCCCAATAACGTCTCTATCCTTTAATTTGAGCTCATATTTTTGGTATTTTATATATATTTTAAAAACTGATTTTATTTTGAATATTGTGTGGGTGAAAATTGGACTTAAAACTTCAGAAACAAAAAAGATAAATCTGGTAAAATTCACCCTTTTAGCACACATTTTGGTCTGTAATTTAACAATTTGTTGGGTTTTTTCTTGCTTAAAAGGAAACCTGGCACATAACCAGCTGCTCATTTGTGCTTTCTCCTCATTTTTTTCTTACCAGAAGCTTTTTTTGTAGCAACATCACAAGAGGACCTTGTTTACTATAACTACGGTGATCAGCGTCATCTTGCAGCAGGAAAAAACATCTTTTTTGGATGCATGAGGACATAAAATCAGGGTGAAAATCATTTTAAACTAATCTTGTCTTAAAAAAATCAAGTTGTTTTTAGGGGTGGAGAGGTGGGGGGGATGTGAGTAAAAATAGATAATACTGAGCTGAACCTTTAATATCAGCATCACAGAGACTTACAGCCGAATTCACAGAAGGATTGCGCGGCTTTTGCGGCTGCTAAACCTGCACAAACAAGAAAACCATGTAACTCTCAAAGCACCCACAAAGGGTGAAATGCAGCCCTAACTGCGCTGCCGAGCAAAAAACGTACATTAGCATAAACTTAAATTAGGTAGAATTTGCGGACATTTGGCGCAAAAATGTCCCCTTTCTATGCAAATGCAAAAAAAGTCCAATTCACAAAGCGCTAATAGCCACACGATGTTAGCGAAAATTATTAGCATCTTCAGAGAGTTGGTGGTAACTGAAGCACTTCCAGCATTCACTGCAGCAGTGATTGTAGCCAAGCGATGGCATCGGCATGCCGGGCGTGCTCGTGAGCGGATATATCGAAGGAGAGTATCGCTTTTTGATTGTAGCTTGCAGTTTTCGCCTTCTCTCTGCCTACTGTGTTCTTGGCACAAAGCAAAACAAAAACTTCACCTGCAAAACTTTGTGGCTGTGTTTGCACTGTGATATCATTAGCGCAATATCTTTTGTGAATCAGACCTTGAGACGGGGCAGATAGCGGTTGCAAGTCATGGTGCTATCAGCGGCTGCAATCCATTCTTTGTGAATTCGCCCTCACATGACATTACAGTATGTTTCTGGGTTTTCAGAAAGCACATGCTGTACACTCACTGAATTCTCTTTTACTATCCATCTATTTAGTTGGTGTAGCTCTTGTCGTTGCCTGCCAGGTCTACTGCTCTTGACCTGTTATGGAGACTATTTCTGACACTGTGGTGAGAAGGAATAATTGACAGTGAAGGCGTTGATTGTAGACTGCAGTCAGTATAAAGTAAGAAACATGGTGCTGCTGAGGGAAGGTATAGAGCCATACATGGTTTTTCTGCCCAGTTCCTCTCATAAGGAGGCTGTACCTCATGAACTGCTGTCACTCAGCCTTGACTTGCACCAAACGCTGAATGTGTTCGAGTGCTTCAGCAGCACTGCTGGAGACAGACAGGCTGGTAGAAAGACAAAGACAAAAGGCAGACTGAGAGATGAGAAATGCAAAGAGTAAAGCTACATCTGAGGTAAGCTTTCACCAAGTCCTCCGAAATTAAACAACAAAATGCAACATTTGTAATTAACTGCCCTCCTGAACGACACATGTAAGAGTTTTCTCGATCTGCAGGACGTCATTTTATTTGTTCCTCCCAAAACCTTTACAAATAAATCAGTTTTATGATGGGACAGCACTCGTTAAAGTTTGGTTATGCTGAGGCACAGAAATGAAGGGAAAGATGATGGTTTGGGTTAAAATAACTACTTGGTTAAAGTTAGGGAACAATGGTGGTCATAGTTAAAAGAAACCAACGTTGACTCTCTGTAAGAAAGAGGAAGCAAACAGCGGTGTCCCATGTGAATCTTGACCTGTCCAACCACCTAAACCTCTTCCCTCTGTGGACTCTGTGGACAGTCGTAATTTCTACGGCCACTATAGAGGTCTTTCACTTTAACAAATGTCGTTATTGGTGATGTATGTAGCCATCAAGTGCATATTTCAGACTTCTTTTACAGCGTTCTTGTTTTAAAATGAAAAACAGTGAAAACATTGTTTTCAACCAACTCATGGAGCTAACGTTAGCTTAATTGGCTAGCTAGCTACAGCTTATAAAACCTGCTAGTTGGAGTTGTCAGCCGACAAAAATGACAAAAACGGCCAGAAATGAGAAGCCTGCTTTTGTTTACGTCTGTGTGAAATGTAATACCCACAGTTTCAAAAATAACTGAATTTTGAGTGGCAAATTTGTCGCCGTTATCAGTCACGTTTTTTCCCCCAAATTTTGTGCAAATTTGAACAGAATTTCCAGAAAATAGGCAAAAGAAAATTGCTAATTAATGCGAGTTTCCATCCACTTAGGAGTTGGAGGAAGGTTACGGTCTCCTGGTTGCTCCACAGAGATCTGATGTTTTCATCTGCCGCTGTTTTTCGTCTCTTCAGTGGACGTTTAAGTCACATGCTTCATGTACGTCATGATTTATTCACTAAGTCGGTTTCCATTGCGCTTTGTCGCATTTTGTTTTTATCGATACACAAACTTCTACGTTTTTGCATTAGTTAGAGCTTGAATGGAACGGCAGCAACAACAATTAAGCACGACGAGGCTTAGCGAAGAGTCAATTGAGTTGTATTGGGTTAAAGCAAAAAAATGGGTCTCTGTGTGTCAATTTGTTGAGAGGAGGAAACAAGGAGGGACGGAGGAAGCAGGAGGAAGACAAAGAAGAGAGGGACAGCAGAAACAGAGACAGATAGATGGCAAGAGGACAGAGAGAAAGAGAGGAGGGATGCTGTTGTCGTTTATTAGCTCCTGAGCTAACTGCTGCTGCCCCCCAGCTCCCACCACAGCTCCTCAGGTTTCCGCTCATCTGCATGACCCTCTAGGAGGCCTCTGGTGTCCACAGCCCGGCTACTAATGAGGGGCTGAGACGGGCTGATCCAGTTACACACACACACACACAAACCTAGCCTTCTCCAACCCATTGATTCTGGGTTTACCCCTGTGATCTGCACACACATATATGTTTGTCTTTCTGTACTTGTGAAGACCCTCATTGTCATAATGTATTCTCTATCCCCTTACCCTAACCTAAAGTGAGGGCCGGCCAAAACTGTCCTCACTTTCCAAAAATGTCCTCACTCCCAAGGTCTAAAACTCAAATCGGTCCTCACAAAGGTAGATGTACAGGTACGCACATTCACACACACACACACACACACACACACACACACACACACATATATGGCAGGAGATAAGCTCACCTACAGTAGTTGAGAAAATACTAATACAGCGCATGCACATACACACACAGACAGGGCTGAATGCGTGCATGCTCATCCAAAAACAAATCCACAGACAAACACGCGCACACACATACACACACACACACACACACACACACACACACAGGTCTGGGTATTACTGGCTGGGTGTTGATGATCCAGCCACAGATGCAAATGGAAAATAAGATGGGGAAGGGTTGGGTGATGTAAAAAAAAGACGAGAGGAGAAGTGATGAAGAATTTGAGACGGCTACACCCAACACCGTTGTTTTGCTTGGTGGTGTATCGATCCGGGAGGAGAGGATTTGGTCTGACGAGGGGTTGGGGGCTGTGATGTCCAGATCTGTAGATAAAGACACTGTAGCATGTGATGGCTTACACAGTGTCCCCTCTCTGTATCTTGTTCCATCAACTTGTACTGAACGACCCCATCTGATATGAGACAGAGGATGTGCTCCCATTAACGTGACCAGGGCTAGGTCTCTCGTTTCGGTTTTCTCAGGCCACCCACATGTGCTAAAATCTCACTGTGAGAGTCTTGGTTGATGCTTCGCTCTGTTATGACTTTTTAGAGATAGAACAAGCTCAAACTAAATAAATGCAGCTATTTTATATACGCTAATTATGTATTTTTGCACTGCTTTGTTGTTTTGATTTTGATTTAAAGTTAACATACGGTTGCTCGAGTACTGTAGCACTAATTAGGTTGCATTCATGTGAAAGAAATTAACATTATTTACCACTGACAATAGTGGTAGATTAAACTGTTTTATGCACAGGTTTAAAGATGTTCGGCCCTGTGGTCTTTTAAACACACCTTGTGAGGAACATGGAAGCTCTGAATAGCTGGAATCAACTTTGTGTCCCAAGAAAAGTGTTGTTCATGAAACTAAAAGTTGAGAAATGGCAGATGACTTTGGAAAAGTGCTGCCGTAGCCAACTTTTCTTGCTTCACGAGCTTGTCGGGTGCCCACGCATCATTGCCAGTTCTCCTGGTTGCTCGGCTCTTCCGGAGATAAGTGGCTTGTTGGCTTGTTTATTGTGTGAAGATGCTCATGTACCATTACTCACCTCAATACTTTCCTGTATTTGGGGAACATTTATAATGAAAGTCCTAGTGGTTTTAAAGACTGGGGATGCTAAAGATCCCTGCAACAGGAAATGCCAACACCAGCATCAACCGTGTATCCTAGAAAATAGGTTTATATAGGACTAATCTGCAACAGCAAACACATTGTGAGAGAGTAATGCCACCTGAAATATGTTTTTATTAGTATAATTGGGAAATGTTTTTAATGAACGCATCTTTCATACTAAATGTGTTCACAACATATTTAATTTGTTTGCCTACAATATCTGCTCTTGCAATATAATATATGATTGAATATAATTATGATTTTTTTAATTGGACGGCGTGACAGCTCCCCAAAAGTGAAGCCAAAACATCTCGATCGCCCCCTGGTGGCCGGCTCAGTATAAGTCATAAATCCCGCCCCCTCCATGTTAGCGGATGGGACATGGGCCAAACTGAAAAGTCAAAGTACACGTCAAATACATTTTTTCCAAAGATGGTTTCTGTCATTTTAGGTAGTTTTTATCACACTGATGTTTGTCCATTTTTCTGATCAGTTTGGTTTTAATTAGTTATTTGATGTTTTCTTTAAAAAGGGGGTGAGACATCATGATTGACAACTGTGAGTGTGCTCGCGATTGGTTCAGGTGGGTATATAGGCGGGAATTCGATACTCCAAATGACGTCACCAGCACAAGATGGCAGCACCTGTATCTGGGATATTTTGGCTTCATTTTTGTACAGTAGGAGGAAGTGGAGACACGTCGTCCATCTTTATATAGAGTCTATGGTTTACACCCATGTTTACTTGCAAGCAGTCTTCTTCTTCTATGCCTTGCTGGCGCATTGCTGCCTTTCTTGGTGCGTTTCCACTGATCATAATCCAGGCAACAATTATGTTTTGTAGCATATAAAAGTAATGTCTAGTAGACACGGTTGCCAGTATTGATCCCATCATGTGCAATACAGAAAATGTCAAGATCTCGTTGCTCTGCAAAAGTCGAGGTCAAGAAAATTTTACTTATGTAGCCCAAAATCACAAGTGTGTCTCAGGTGGTATTACAATCTGTACAACATATGTCAGCTTCTATCCCACAAAAACAGGGAAAAAATGGAAGAGAAACCTCAGGAAGACGAGGGATTCCTCTTCCTCGACCAAAAGACATGCAATAGCAATAGCTGCCACACTCACAAAGCATAGAAGTAGCAGTAGCAAAATTACAATATGGAGAAACATATAAAAAGCAAAATAATGTACAAAAAGTATAGTCCTAAGTATATATTATGTGTAATAAGTTAGAGGTTTCAGGCACATTACCTTACATTTGCTCTTATTCAGAATAGTATTCAACTGCTGAAAGCACTACAAAAAAGCTCATTTTTTAAATTCCAACAATCAACAAGTATGTAAGTGCAAGGACCTCAGCCAAGGTGTCATAGAAATGTAAGAAATGCTTTTGTCTCTCTAAAACTGACTGAAAGGAAAACTTACATTTTGGTCGAATGGAGAACAATTACGTGGAAACATATAATCTTTATCCCCATTTTCATAAGATGAAGTATGAAGAGAGGATTTTCATATTTCACTGAAGTCAATCATATTAGTTTGGAATGAGATGTACCTTATCCCCGATGCAATTACCGAGTTGAGGAGGTCGTAGACCTGCAGTATGGCAGTGGAGTTCCAAATAAAACTTAAGTGTTCTGAGTATTCTAGGGTTAATTAAAATGTTTTACAAAAGAACACTGAGGACAAATGATCATATTCAAGATATAAGTACACATCATTTAGCAGGGTCACAGGCCTTTTCAAAGCAGCCACAAATGAAAAAAAATTCAAGGCCAACAGGGTCATTACTTACTAATGTGACTAATAATAATGTACGTATGGGTTTTTAGAAATAGAAAGTTCAACCTCCTGTTGATCCAACCAAGGCTTCCACTTTTCTTAAGAAAACAGACAGGACGTGCTTTAAAATATGCAAAATGTGAAAGGAGGTTATATTACTGTAAAGAGGTACTCCAGTGATTTAGTTTTGCACTTCCACAAAAAAAAGATTAAAAAAAAAGAATTACCAAAATTGAAGCAGCAGAGGTTGGAAATGTTCTTTTAGTCTCAAGTTTGGGTTCAACTCCAAAAACACTGGAGCATTGACATCATCGGGGTCATTTTTAAAACTTCCTCCAGAGCCACACCTGACATTTTACAACACACAACATCTTGGCAGGTGCTTGAACTGCTCATATGAAGCATTTACTGTTTCGCTGTTTGCATCATGAAGCCGTGGCCTCATTTGGGTTTTTAGTTTCAAGTATTTAGTGTTTAGCATTTTTTTCTAAGTACCTTATTCACAGTTTTTCAAGAAGTCCTTAAAGTGCTCAAAAAATTGACATTTAAACACCTAAACTCCATCTTCTGAAGAAGATCATGATCAAGCTCCAGAACCGCTGCTAAATGGACCTTAAGATGAGATAAGGAAAATCGGAAATATATATATAAGTTTACGCTGTGAACAACATCTGTGATCATCCACTTGAAAGGAATTATTTATTTTAAAATAAAACTTTTTTTTCTTTGATATTCATGCTCGATGTTTTGGGCAACCAAACTACGAATGCTGGTTTAATTCCCCATAAGGATTTTGCAATTTGCAATTTTTTTTTTTTAAATAAAAAGACCAACATATGTAATGTAAGCCATCATATCAGTGCTCTGTACACATGAGTCAATGTACAGCAAGTGAATAGCAGTCAGAAACAACACAACCTACATACAAACATGGCAGCTACGTGCATTTACCACTTAAAGTGTAAAAGCCTTTCCTTGTACTTGGTCCAAAAGAGCTTTTACTCACCCGCTCATTCTCTTGTTACGCTCTCTCTCTCTCTCGCTCTCTCTCTCTCTCCAATGCTGGGCATGAATATGAAATTGATTGATTATTGTTTAAGGGTCTGACAGAAGTGCAGCCTCTCTTTGACTCTTCGTCTCTGCATGTGTTTAATCCCCCACATGTGCTCTCGCTGCAACAGAAATACACCCATTGGTTTCGAAAGCCTTGCAAGTGTTTTCAAGGTTGTGTTTTTTAATCATGATAGAATGAAAGGGAATTCTTGATAACTTTATCCAGACTTTCTGTAGGTGTTTCCAACAATAAAGATATAATAGATCTTTTCATCAATACTTATAAACTAACTTTTATAACATAGTTGTCAAAAGAATGTTCTTTTGAATACTAGAAACCTTTTCCAAAAAGCTCTTTCGTAGGGACCTCCTTGATATTTCTTGCCGAACAAGTTACATTTATATATATTTTCCATTAGACTAAAAGAAATAAAAGAAAGCAAGAAGTTCAAGTTTACCTTTTGTACAGTATGTTGGTTAAAAAGCAGGTTGAAACACAGTTGGAGAAATGTGGCTTCAATACTACATATGCTCCATATGCTTAAATTAATGCAAAAAAAAAAAAGGTTTAATACAGACATTGGTGTAAAAACAGTGCCAGAGTACAGCAACGCTAGCTGCTCTGTGAGGCTGTACTTAGGCAAAGTGGTGCTTTTAGCTAAATGCTAACATCAGCATGCTAACATGCTTACAATGACAATGCTAACATGCTAGTTAATATTTACCCTCTTAGTTTATGGTGTTAGCATGCTAACGTTTGCTGATTACCACTAAACACAAAGTACAGATGAGGCTGATGGGAGTGTCATTATTTTTGCAGAAATAAAAACGTTGACATGATGGTGGCACTGGAGGAAAAGTCAGGGGATCACCAAAGTTATTACAGTTCATCCTGAGGGGAACATGGTTGTCTGAACCAAATTTCATGTCAATCAATCCAAGAGTTGTTGAGACATTTCACTAAAAAACAAAAATGCCAACCTTGTGGTGGCGCTAGAGGAAAAATCAGGGGATCACCAAAGTTAGTGGGATTCATCCTCTGGGGACCATGAATGTCTGTACACACTCATAGAGCCACGCTGCTGCTAGCATGGCTAATCAGGCAAAATAGTTTTGTTTTTTTTAAACAGGTGGGCACTGTAGTTTTTAGCAAACATCACTCAAACAGGTGGAAATCGCACATTTGTTGGGGACTATTTTCAACCGTGGATTAATACACATTATGTGTCTAGTGAGTATTTACAGCAGCAGGAGTGTGTATGTGGGATTGAATCAAAAGCCACGGTGTCCATTATCATGGTAATGAAGGAACATGTGACCCAGTGCAATGATGTAGCTCACTGATGTATTTGTAATAGTTTTTGGACAACAATGGCGCTCTATTGCGCAGATAATAAGTTATATCAGGCTTTGGCTATGGCAATACTTGTTAGTGGGATGGATTCACTGTTAGTTTTGGTCTTTTCATGGGATTTGTTGCCTTATCGTTTCATCTCAGTGTATGGATTGATTTAATGAGGCTATGCATTGTGCACTCGCATGATTGTGTGTGTGTGTGTGTGTGTGTGTGTGTGTGTGTGCCAGAGAGATATAGAGAGGAAGTTATGGGACACGTGGTGGAGATACGGCTGGTAACATGGTCAAGTCTATAACACAGGATGCAACAGCGACTGTGTCTGTTCCCTGCGAGTGGAGTCCTAACCAGTGTATTTATCTTTGACGTGACAGGGGGAGATTGATTCCAAAGCCAAGTGTTGCAATTAACCCCTTCTCTGACCATCAATCACCATAATGCATAAACACAGTAATCTAATTAAATACCCAGAGAGAAATGAGGCCATTATTATCTGTCAAATGGCCACTACTACCAAATGATGTGAGGTTTAAAATTGTCATATGGCTCGTAGAAAATTAGACTATCTGTAAATTAATTGTTGCGGATTGAAATGAAGAGAAGGACGGACAGAAATGAGCAAGGTAAGACACGTTTGAATAGGCTGCATCAGCTGGAAATCAGGAGACAAAAGACAGAATCATGCCACATACAGTAGTCTTCGCAGAAATACATGAATGTTTTTTCCCCCCAAAATGTTGTATAACTAAAACATAAAAGGTTGGAAAAATATCAGCCATAGTATGCCATGAAAAGCATTTTAGATTAGTGCTATTTTTCATCATGTAAGAATAGGTGACTTATTTTTCAGCTGGTGGATATCTCATTGAATAAAACTCTTCATATCATGTCTCATATTCATCTATTGTTTAGAACAGGCATATTTCAATGGATGTTTTGTTCTAGTTAGTCAACTTTATAAAGTTAACATGGACCTCTGGAGGAAGCTGATGATGTGTGTGGGCGGTAAATGTAAATGACCTGATTGCTTATTGTTTTATCAGGACTTATTGTGTGTCCCACCTAACTGCTGATTTATGACGGAGACTCCTTATAGCAAATGATTAACTGCAGTTTTCAAAGTTTTCCAGAAAATGAATATAAATTAATCTAACTGAGGTAAACATAAACATGGGGTAACAAAATTATTTCTTCCTGTACTTTATCTCTTTTGGATGTAAGGCAGGTGACATCACTGCGGGAAAACTGAAGGAAACCACATGGTGGCGCTAGACGAAAAGTCAGCGGATAACCAAAATCAGTAGGATACATCATCTGGGAACCCTGAATGCAATCGATCAAATAGTTGTTGAGATATTTCACTAAAACCCAAAAATGTCAGTCACATGGTGGCACTACAGGAAAACTAAAGGACCAAAATGATCTCATCCTCTGGGCACCATAAATATCTGTGCCATGGCAATCGATCCAATAGTTATTGAGATATTTCAGTCTGGACCAGAGTTGTGGACCGACTGACTGACAGAACCTACACTGCCATCCTAGACCCACGCCGCTAGCATCGCTTAAAATTAAAGAAAGAAAGCATCCTTGTTGAGATTTTAGCAGGTATTTACATTTTACAGGATATACTAAAGGTATATTATAAGTGTGCAACACTATCTGTTTGAAACTCATGCACAGAATTGAAACCGAACCACTTTACATAATCCTGAGCATATACAGTATGTACAGTAAACTGCTGAATAAAGCTGGACAATTAAAAGTATGTTCAGATAATGTACATTGCAACCTGGTTAAATGATCTAATTTGCATATGTTTGTTTTGCGTGGTTATGCTGCATGTTGTTAATTACACCTCCCTGTAAATGCTTCCCACTGAGTGTTTCGCCTTTTAACTGGTCTGCCTGAGCTCTCAAACACTTCTCCTGCGAATAAGCGCCTTGTCCCTCCACACTATTTGCTGAGCTAAGACCAAGAAAAAGGGGGCGTAAAAGGAAGAGTAATTAAGCCACCAGATAATCCTGACGACAGCAGCAAAAATGGCTATTCAGCGTATGGCCAGTAATTGTGGTCGGGACACTATGACCCTACTCATGTGCAGAGTGACTAAGAGGAATGGGGGTGGGGCACAGTATTGGTCCCATGGGTAGAAAGCGGCTCCGCTCATGTAAAGAACATATGTGTGATGGACAGCTCCAGGTCTAGGTCTCTGCAGCAAGTTAATGTTAGCAGTTACAGGATTAGAGGGACTGTCACTGATGCTATGTAGAGTTCACCTGCTAGCGTGGTTTTAACTTTTGCTTATGAGCTCATGCTGAAACCATTATTTAAGATTAAGCAATCATTTAAGTAATTGATCAAGCAGAAATGCCAAACATGTACTGTTTTCAGCTTCTCAAATGCACGGTTTTCAATGCTTTTCTCTCTGTTTTGTATCTTTGTCAACTGAATATCTTTGAGATTGGGACTTACTGTCGGACAAAACAAGCAATTTGACTTGATAAAACTGCAATACAGAAACGTTTTCACAATCTGATTAACAAGAAGTTATGTTTGTGTACATTTTAATGAAGGGTGTAATGTGGGAAGGGTGTAATGTCAAATTTTGGAGGGAGGTTGACTTGCTACTAGTCTTGATTGATTACATTTGAATCACAGTGATAAGGTACTTACACTGCAGACTGATTAACAAGCTTTACCAGATTTTTCCCTTTGCTGTAGAGAGGTTTTCTAATTTTTCAGGGACAGGTGACTACCGAAACCAAGTGACCCTTGACGTCTTAGCGGTCCCTCAAGGGTCTTCCAGGTGTTGACATCTGTGACATCTCTGCCTCTTACAACTCCTGAACCAAATCAACAACTTTTAAACTGAGTGAACCATGACTCTGCAACTGTGTTGTCTCATTACAGAAGCTAAAGACACTCTAACCCGTTTAGCATTCCACTTCCATAACATTGTCAGACTCATGGTGGTTTTTTAAGAAAGTATAAAAATCGATTCAGCAGAACTGGAGATATTGTTCTCCTCACATTCTTTTTCCTTGTCAAAACCTGGCACCAATATTACCCACAATGCAACTCGACCACTGACAGTTCAGTCAGAGATTTGCGTGTGTCATGCTAGTAGCGGCTAATGTAGCCTCGAGCTGCTAGCCTCAAGCAGAGATGAGAAGCGGGCTACAGAGGTCTGGGAACATCACTTCATCTCAAATTCACTCAGAAGCAGTTTTCAGTGGAACATTCAGGCCTAATTTCATGTCTATAGAAGATTTTTCCATCTGAAAATCCATATTCTGACACTAGCACATTGTTTGTGCAGTCATGTGTAGCAAGAGATTATGCTGAAGTTCTACAACAAAGTATTGGAGAGTACTTGTCAGTCAACTATTGTACATTCCCATGAAATGAGTGAAAGTGAATTGCTTATTGAGTTTTTCAAGATCACATTGAGCGAAATGCAAATTGTGTGCAAGCCTTGTAAGGCTTACAACACTGAATATATTCCAGTGATGGAAAACAACAAACTCAGAGATCTATAGTCCTTTTGCTTTCATTTCCTATTATTAAATCCTGCTGGGACTTCACACCGAAAAACAGCTTATTGCAGATAGTGTGTCTCCCCACCCCTCCCCACTTTTCCACAGCCATTAAATTCATCACTGACCTCCTAAGTCTCAACAATCACGAACCCTTCCAACAATCAATTCTCCCAGGACACAGAGATCCATCCATCTATCCATACAGCAGGATGTTGCTTCAGTCGTGTTAGTGCGAGTGTAAGAGTGCTACCGCATGCATCCAGGCACCCAAGAGCCCTGACTTCTTGGCTCTGCTTGCACCTCGAGCTGCTGGCGGGACAGCAGACCTCTCACCCACCCGGGGGGGGGCAGATGAGATCTCCATCATCATATCCCATCCCTTCCTCTCATCATCATCAACACACACCCTTCACCCCGACCCCTCCCTCTTCCCCCTCTCGCTTTCCGAGGTGTCTGGTGACTCTGGCCCCTGTTATCTTGCCCCTCCCTTCATCGTGGAGGAGAGGAAGAGAGAGGGAGAAAGAGAGAGACTGCAGCCCACCACCACCATGTCCCCAGAGGCCCCTTGCCTGCCTGCCTGCCTGCCTGCCTGCCCCTCCTGCTGCTCAGTACAGCTGTGGCTCAGTACCAGACCCTGACCAGCTGGGATCTCAACCCTGCCAGAGAGCCACGAGAAGAGCCACTGTGTGTGAAAGCTCCTCGCCTGTCTTCGCTGACTCTCCTTCATTAGGTGAACCACACAGACACCAACTCCAACTGCAGCTGCCAGACCTCTCCACTGGTGCTGAGAAGATCTTCCTTTGAGCATGGCTGTGGCACCCTGGGCCCTGGCACTTCCCCTGCCCCTGGTGCTCGCCCTGTTCAGCCTGGCACCGGCGCCTACCTTGGGAGGCTGCCCGTCTGCTTGCCGGTGCTCTTTCGCTATGCTGCAGTGCCTGGAGCCCGATGGTATCACGAGCATCCCGGCACTGGCACCACAAGAGAGCGAGAACGTGACGGAGATGTGAGTATGATGTGTCACCTGCTCTGCATGTGCCTCTAGATGAGCATAAGTGTATCAGATGCGCTCACATGCCTTGGTGTTGGTAGTTTTCCAAGCTTGATTTTCTCTGTTTGTGTTCAGTTTATCACTCTGGGTTGTCGAATTAGTTTTTAGCGTCTCAATGGAGGAGTTTTGGTTTTGATGGGGCCATTTGCAACTGGCTTCACATCTGATCATCTTGATCTCTGCATTTTGTCCAATTTTTTGGGAGAGTCTGTTAATCTAGTCCAGGTGTTAAAATGTAGTAATCTTAGAAATTACTCTACAATCATTGGTAAGGTTCTCTGACAAAGATGGAGCTGTTACATTGACTGTACATTCAAGGTTGTGTCCATTGCTTTGGCTAAGAACAACAAGTGCTTCTCTGCATGCTAATGTTTTTTTTTTCTTCTTAAATTGGACTGCATTGTCTTTGTCTTTGTTTATTTCTCATTATTTGTTACATTCATTTGTGACGCTTTTTATTTTGGTCTGTTTTCAAACCATGAAGAGAGTTTGTTCTTAGCGGAGGTCTGACGCCAGCACAGTGCGTTTGTCCAATTGTGTTGAGGAGGAGATTATGATGATGTCTCACCAAAGTACCACAGCAAAGTACTGGAAAGTATCTGCCTTGGGGCCATTCAAGATCACAATGAGCGAAATGCAAATTGTCTGCAAGGCTTTGTTTAATTCTAATTATTCGATATAGTCCGATTCTGCTCTTATTCTTAGCGTTACCCAAATCCAGATGCTGCTTGATGGAAAGTAAATCTTCTGCTATTTGAGATGCATTAGCATGGCGGTAATTTAGACACTTTGGTCACTGGAAATCAATTATGGATTGCGGCTGACAATAACTGGCATAGAGTGACGGGAACTGATGTCCTATCATCCAGTGTGCCTCAAAGTGTGGCCTCGGGGTTCTGTCAACTGTAGTATTGTGGAAATCCTCACAACTCCATGTGGGTCACATGTTGCTGAGTTCAAGATCTGACTTTTTCTCCAAAACATTAAATATTCATTACTAATTAAGTGCTTATCAACATTTTGTTTAGCAAAAACGCATCTTTAGGTGGCATTTATTAAGAGTTTAACACTCAAATATTCAGCTTAATCACAGCTGAGTGTGTGGTTTGATCAGATTTGAGTCCAAAAATCTTTTTTTTAATTTTTTTTTTTAATTTGGAGATACAAAGTTATCATCAAAGCACAGTTCCTTAAACTCTGTGACCTCAAACTCTACTACTAATGGCAATCGTGGCAAAGATGAAGCACTTTTGAGGCAGAGTGTGACTTTTTATCTGCTCCCACTGTAATAAACCAGGGACTTTTTGCACTACAGGCAAAATGACAAGATACATGTGCACAATGTTCTGAAGGTTAACAAATCATTACTTTATGTACGGGTACCATGATTATATTCACAGTGGAGACCGACATGCTGTAATCTGAGATACACGTGGCTGGAGAAAGTATTTTTCAATTTTTGAGGCTCAAATGTTAATTCCATTTCTGATGAACGATCTGCTGACCTGCGTGTACCACTGAGGTTGTTCTGACCTAATTTAAGTTCCTTCTCTGTGGTTCAACTTGCGCTCAATAGAAATAGAAAAGATGGCTGATGATGTTCACTTTATGCGGTAGTTTGGAGGCTGGTTAGATGTAGGTAGTCCTTTACAGCCATACATGTCACACTTTTGATTGTCACATAGTTATGGGCAGGCAATCCCCGGGGGAATGTGTTTGAATAAAACCCATCTAAGTTATTGCTCAGATGAACTGAGACTTCTCGCTCAGCTACAGCACGTCTGCAGTGAATGACCGTTATTTAACATTGGCTTTTTGAAACTTTGCATGGAGAAAAAAAAAAAGGAGAAACTGACCACCTGTGATTTAAAGAGGGCTGCTGTATTATTATGCAACCCACCATCAGCGCCAACATGGAAAAGTAAATGTCACTCTCTGCACCACCACGCTGTTCTCTCTTTGTTCCTGTCCCCGGATCTGAGCAATTAGCACTTGTTAAGAAGGAACTACATTTGTGAAACGCTATTTCGGTGGAGCAATCAATTTACTGCCACTTTCAGCCTCTATTCACCTATACCCCACTCTCCTCCTCTCTTTTTTTCTCTCTTTCCCCCTCTCTCTCTCTTACCTCAGAGGTATTTCCTTGTACCTGCAGCTAAACATGTTTCGTAAAGCTCAGGGTGAGGCTTGACATTCTCTCTGAACCGTTCAATCAATAAGTGAGCGGGCCTTTCTCTGCTTCTGTTTACCGCGGTGCTCTACATGCCAGCAAACAACAACACTTCGCCGTATTGGCAGTGCAAGGGAATACAGCCCATCCGCGGAACAAACAAGGGGCCATTAACTGTGGAACAAGGGCCGAGATTCATCATACGCTGAGTTATAAATTCAATTTTGTGAATTGCCAGTCAATGCCCCCACCCGGGAACAATAGATGATATACAACCCACTTGGCTCAATCCAATAAGTAAGGGCGATGGGTGATCCTGGGCCCACCTGCCCTGTAATCACATTATTGCTGTGTAGGTCAATCAGACATGAATAAAAAGGTTTGTGTGTTGCAGCTGACAAACAGAGAGCTGGAGGGTTGAAACAATGCCACATGCTGAAAGTGGCTGTCATCAACTAAAAATTACTGCAGGTATTTTTTGGTATATGCACTACACACTATAATACCATGGGAAAAAATCTATATTCAATTAATTGGTATATTGGTAGCTCTCCCCATGCATTATTTACGTACAGTATCTCCACTCAAAATGTGTTTTTCTTGTTATGTCACTTGGATGTTTGACCTTCACAGTGCAGAATGATGTATGTGTTTGGCACCAGAAGGCTGTTTCTCTGTACTTAAATCTGAGTTTACGACGTGTACGTACGGGAAGATTTTGTGACATCACAGCTAGTTTGGAGCCAATCATGGTCCAAAATGCAACTTACACAAGTGTGATGTGGAAACTTGAAACATACGCTGACAATGGACTTTTCAGTGAAGTTGGAAACATCAAGCGATGTCACTTGAGTCAGCGTCGGGTTGAGGCTGAAGCTCTCCGGACCTCTCCTCATCTCTGCTTAAGGCTAGCAGCTTGAGGCTACATTAGCCGCTATTAGCATAACACACCAGGCTGGTTGATGGTCGAGTTGTGTTGTGGGTAATGTAGGCACCGGGTATTGACAAGGAAGAAGAATGCATGTAATAAAAAAAAGATATCTCTGGTTCTGCTTCATCGATTTTAAGCTTTTTCATTTATAAAACTGTCCATTGTGAGTCCGACAATGTTGTAGGAAATAAAGAAGCAAAGACATGTTTAATTTTGAAAAAAGAAACTACATTCAAACTACATTTTTATTTTATTCACGTATTCAAGTGTTTGTTTGAGTTTGCTGTTGTTTAAATAAAACATGTTAGGGGTTTGTTTTACTTGTTTTGTGCATTTATAAAATTGTTCTACAACAATAAAATTTTACCTTCAGGTTTGATCCAACAAACTAACCTATAAGTACTTCAAGCTTTTTATTTGACTTTAAAATATGTTAATGTTTGGGTGCTCGGTAGCTCACCTGGTAGAGCTCCCGGGCCCTTTGCTGCATGAAGTTGATGCACATATACATTTCATATCTTTTTTTTCCAATCGTCTTCCATTGTGGTCACCTCAAGGCTGCCTCCTCAAAAATAATGTTATTTTTATAATTTCTTTTTATTATGATTATTTGGTGGAAAGGAAGGCTTACCCAAGGATATTATGATGATGATGATGATGATGATGATGATGATGATTCAAGAGAGGACTGAAGACATTCACATGGATAAAATCCTTAAATATTTGAATCAGGTCACAGAATTGTCCTCCTGAACTAAATGGACAACATTCGTACAGGAGGGGGGTGTAATGAGAGGTGGAGGAGGACAGTTTGCTCCGGCAAGATCCTTGGTAGGTCCAAACAAGCCATCTATTCAAACATCTCATGAAAAGAGATGGCTGTCCTTGTGTTGAGTGCTGAATTGATCTACAGCTCACTAGTTATTCTGAGGTAGACTGGAAAAACATTCTCCATCAGCATCGTCTGCCCAGCGTTTCTTAAGGCATTCATTTTTTTCCCACATGAGCAGTAGATTAAGTTGTGATATGAGCTTTGTGGGTTTTGGGTCCCTGGACATGTCTTGTTGTTAGTTTGTTCAGTGGATGTCAGGGAAGTCAGGCACATGAACCATTCATGTGATCATGCTTTCGAATCCCGCTCACTCCCGTCGTTGCATGTGCTTCTTCCCATCCCCTTTCTTCCCTGTTGTTTCTCCCAACTCTGACTAATGATGCCTTTAAGAAGGGGTTAATGGTTTAAGTAATTAGCTGCTGAGTGTTGACACAAAGATTACACAGGTGACAAACTCAATTCAGCCTCTTCTGTTGCCATCAATAGACAGGCATTTCTATGATTTACTTTGACTGAAAAATGGAGAACCCTTTTGTGGTCTTGGGTTTTAAAAAAATGTCAAATCAGTACTTTTTTTTGTTCCCTGTCATCTGTCCAGTTAATGCTATAAATGATAAACACAAATGATGATAAACTCCTTCATTCTTTTGTATGTACTTTTCAAGTGTTTTATGTCTTTTTTCTTCTGTTTTCTGTTATTTTCATTCAGTATGGGCTTAATTGAAAGGCTGCAGGTCACAAATAAATGTATGTTTTTACCTTGCAACTCCCTCTTTCTCTCTTTCTCTCCTTTTTAATTATACAGTTACATAGAAAACCAAGCAGCCCTCGAGAATATTACAGAAATTGATCTTGTTAACTACAGAGAGCTGAAGAACCTGTAAGTAATGCTTTTCTCACAACTTGGACAACTTACTGTGCGACAAAGACAAATGTTAGACAGTTCATGCTTCCAGATAGCAGGCTAACATATTATTATACTGTTGTACTGAACTGTACAGGGTACTATTTGTTCTGCAATTCTCAATACAATATGTCATTCCATCCAATTAACCATTAAGCCCTTACTTACTGTTGCTATGCCTGTCAAGCTTTCCACCCTTGCACATGTGCAGTTTACAATAACGTGGCAGATTTAACAGTTAAAGCCCTTAATAATTAAAACAATGGCTCCTTAATTTCAGACAGAGGTAGACAAAAGCAGGTTTTGCATTTGAAGCGGGCAGCTGTGAGTTTTGACATTTGAAATGACAAATTTCTCTGGCAGATTTTATCTAGCTAACTAGCTAATTAAGCTAACGTTAGCTCGATGAGTTGATTGAAAATGTGTCTCCGGCTGTTTCCGCGTTTAAAGCAGCACTTAATGGCTAATGATCATGCTAAAAGGCTAAAGCTGCATGTCCCAGGCAAAATTATGATATAAGTATGATATAAAGAAAAATGTAAGATCAGACAGTTATTTCATTCTAGCAAAACTCTGTTTGGCTGCTTAGATTACATATTTGTTTGTATTTTCAAACAGTTTTAACATGAGAAAAGTATTTTAGGATGAGGACTAACCGATGTATTTGGCTGCGGTCGCTGGGGTGTTAACTTCTTCACATAAAATAAAGAGCTGCTAACGTTAGCTTAAACTTTGATAGCATCCAGGACCAGCTGCTGCACAATGGGTAAATACCACACAGCAGATGCACTTGTTGTGAACGGGGCTCTTCTTAACATAATATATAACCCGACAAACTAATGTAGTAAGTTGATTTTGCGCTCCATGGCCAACGCTTGGTTACTACTGAAGGTAGTAAGCTAGTTAGCCGCACATGCTAACAATTGCAGTTTACGTTACAACAGTTAAATCCATGGAAGCACAGTGTGCTGCAACCCCTGCTTTTATCTACCTCACACAATCTCACACAAGTTTCAGTATTTCGTAGTTTTAATGCTCTATTTCTATCAAAACCACCATTTTGTTTTGATGTTTATTGTGCTTTCTCTCCCCTTCTCCAGCACGGTCACATCATGTAAGCTGAGGCTCATCTCTGCCAATGCCTTCCAACACAACCTCAAGCTCCAGTATGTGTAAGTGTCCTTGTCGATACAAAAGGATTGTTTTGCCCTTTGTCATGTTGTGACCTGTGTGTGGGGCAGACTATTTGTCGCTGTCAGTCAGTGCTCCGCCGGCCCTTTAATATTGCACATGTCACATGAAATGAGAGCTACATTTCTCAAAATCACAGTGACTCATTCGCATAGCTGTATTACTCATCCAGAGATATGGTAAATTTGTGAGCTCATTAACGATACAGAAACCACAAATTGCATTTATTAGAAGTAGTCTTTCTAGATGGATATTATGTATATAGTTGTTAAAAATCTAACTAATCTTTAGTCACAGCTCTAAAGTCAATTAATTCTGCTGTCACTGACAAAAAGAAAAATATTTTTCCCTATTTGCTTGGACCATAGAAACATACTCTTATTGTGTGATAGTAAAAATCTATTCAAAATTTTCAACAATCATCTAGGAAACAAATTAGCAAGCAGCCTGGTAGTTAAATTGCAACCTTTATTTTACTTATTTTTCAGTTTTTAAAAGTTGAAACATATCAGTTGTTTCAGTCTTTGGGAACAGTTTGGCCTATAATCCAGGCCCAACAATAAATAATACTATGAAGACGTATCGACCGTCTGGAACCATCAAATCTGTCTATTCATCAGCAGCTGACCCTTATCGCCACCATCTTGTCCTCATCGTTTTACTGAGCGTGTGCGACATGTCCGATGTTGTTTATCTAAAGGACAGGCGGGTTTCGAGGACCACAGATGGGGGGCGGTGGTGGTGAGGTGGGTGGAGTGAGCTCGAGAAATTGGAGAAGACATCCACCAGTCACCTTTTACTCGCTCACTTTGGCGGATTATCGACAACTGATGCATAATAAATACACTCCACTAAGGGTCCATTATCACTTAATCAATATTTCACTGTGGAGGGAGAGGGTGGGCTGGGGTTGGGTGGAGTATAGGGGCTTCTGTGTGACAGATGTATTTCTGAGATTAAGAGGGATGGACTATAACCAAACTAAGCAGGGGACATGGAGGCTACGTCAGCTTGGACCACTTTCCTTTCTCTCCTTCTGCTCTCATGTTCAGCCGCAATCCTCCTGACTCGACCGTCTTTTATAAAATTGCGTTCAGTTCTTAAGGATGGCCAAAAGAAAATGAGCTGCTATTCCCGGCTCTGCTCTCCCCCTGTGGGCCCGTGGAGGAATCGAGCTCGTAATGGATAAGCCCCAATGGCTAACCCATCTGACATGAACTTTTGAGACCAAGGAAAACAAATAATTGAACCCTTGGCCCTGCCAGAGTGAATATGTATTGGCTTCCATGTGCACGCTCCCCAGTGTGGCTTTTTGTCATCTTCTGAGGGAGGTTTATTTACAGCCTGGTTTCTTGGCTGTCTTGAGGATCATTTGAGAGCCACTGTGATGATATTTTAGTGGCCTGAGAGGATTGACAAAAAGATATGTTGCCTTCATCTATCATAGGATTATTATGATAGCCTGACATACACAATTTTAGATGTAGGATTACGTTATTCACAATGTTTCATTTAATTTTTTTTTGAAAATTTAAAAGTTAAACAAGACTAAGCGCCTACAGCAATTCTGGTGGCCCTTACGGCTGTACTTAGGCACTGCGATGCTTTGAGCTAAATGCTAATATCGGCATGCTAACATGCTCAAAATGCTAATATGCTGATGTTAAGCAGGTATAATATTTACCATGTTTGGGTTAGGGGTTAGTTGTTATTTACCATCTTAGTTTAGCATGTTAGCATGCTAACATGTGCTAATTAGCACAAAACACAAAGCACAGCTGAGGCTGATGGGAATGGCATTAGTTTTGCAGATATTTGGTCATGAACCAAACCAAAAGTAGCGGACAAATTGAAATTCTGACCTGATTATGGTACCACCAAAGTGATTACAATTTATCCTGAGGGGGACATGAATGTGTGTACAGAGTCTGATGGCGATCCATCCAGTAGCTGTTGAGACATTTCACATAAAACCACAAATGTAAACCGCATGGTGGCGCTAGAGAAAATGTCAGGGGATCACCAAAGTGATTAGGATTCATCCTCTGGGAACCATGAATGTCTGGACAGATTTTTGTGCCAATCCATCCAGTTATCAGGCACACCGAGAGATTGGACCCACAGAGCAGACTCGACACGCGTAAACAGTTCAGAGCTTTTACTGTCCCAAAAGCAAAGTACAAGTACACAGAGCGAAGGTGTCCAAAGGGTAAGGCAAAACAAGTCGTAGTAGCAAAAACTGGTCATACACAAGTAACACGGGGAAGCACAAGTAACGCTGGATAACAACACACAAGGGGCAAAGATTATCTGGCAAAGGGAAGGGGAGAAACACTGGGTGTATATATAGGGCCCGGTAAGTAGACAATGAGACACAGGTGAAACACATAAGGCTGATTAGGACTGGCGGGAAACTTGACAGGAACAAGAGGATAAGACAGAACACTACCAAAATAAAACAGGAAGTAACACAAGACACAGACTAACAGAACTGATCATGACACCAGTAGATGCTGAGGTATTTCACACAGTAAGTTACCTGTTGGTGACGCTAGAGGAACAGGCAGGGGATAACCAAAGATATCATGGATATCTGTACCAAATTTAATGGCAATCCACCCAAACGTTGTCAAGATATTTTTTACTAAAAGCCAAAAATGTCAATCTGCTGGTGGTGCTAATGGAAAAGTCAGTAGGATTCATCCTCTGGGGTCCATGAATGTCGATACAACATTTCATGACAATCCATCCAATATTGGTTGAGACATTCAGTCTGGACCAAAGTGGTGGACGTACCGACCGACCAACTTATAGTACATTGTCATTTCTCAGTGGTTTTACTGGTACACTGTGTAAAGGTAGTAACATTTCTACAATAAATGGCAAACCTCTTCCCCAAATGCAATTCTGTGGAGTTTTTCAGTCATGTAGCTGAACGGCATCCTTCCTCCAAGAAGTGTTTGTGACTCTGGACTAATCATCTAATGCATTGAACACTAAGCAAACACTGAGAGGTGTGCTGGAGGTGTTTATTGTGAATGTAGCTCCTGGCTGGTGTGAAGTACTTGCCAAAGTAATTGATCAGAACCCATTTGGATGCATTAACGTTTTCCACTGAAAGTAATTCAAAGCAGGTAAGCATTGCTCTGAAAGTGAGCAATCAAATCACAGCGTGACTTCACTGCAGGACAGGACTAGATTATAACAATGAAAAGAACATTTCTACTTCAGGTTTTCTTTAATTTAGGCTGAGAATATTTAATTTTTTTCTGAAAGATTTATACTCTTTCTCAAAGCAACATTTGTGTAGACGACATGATTGCAGAACTAATTTCAAATACACTGCCAAGGTACTGTTACCGTATTGACTACCGTGTATGTACAGATCTCTTTATCTGTTCAAGTGGTCCTATCCTCTCATGCTAACTATTAAGCTATTTAAAAAAACAGCTATTCATGCCACTAGAAAGTAAAATATAGGCAAAGCAGAAGTACCACATGGAGAGGCTTTCCTTAACGAGACACAACACAGGTAGAAATACTTTTGTGTTACATACTGTATAGGGATTGAACAGCAAAACAAATGTTTATAATATCATGTGTCTTCTGTCTTTGTTGCATAGGAACCTGGCATCAAACTCCCTTGAACACATCTCCTGGAGGGTGTTTCATTTTCTACCACTGCTCAGCCTGTGAGTCCCTTCAAATTCCTAATGAGGACCCTCTCTTTCATTCAAATAAGTGTAAATTCCCAGGAGGTCTAGTTGGCTGTATGGGAGGAAATAATCTTACTGATTGGGCTACACATCAACAGTAGGAGCCAAAGAAAAACAACAACTCGCAGTAGTCCGAGATCACCTTAATCTGCCACTTCCTGTGCCAGGTCCCCTCATTCAGTGGCAATGGTATTATGTGTGATTTAGCAGCCCAGGTCGTGGTTCAAAGTTGCTGGTTGCCTACAGTATATTTTATAAGCTGCACCCATTATTTGTTTTCCATAAATCTGGCAATTGGTCATTTTACTTCTAATGTGTGTTGATGGCTCACATTATGAAAATAACTGTTCTATTGAGGTGTTAAATGTTAAAATTGAAGTAGTAATTACTAGTAGTAGTAATTCTTTGTGCTTTGCGTCTTTTAGTTATTAATGGTTAAAGGAGTTGTGCTAGTTCAATATTGTCATGGGAGTGAAACATCAGGTTCAGCCCCGCCTTCCACATCCAAATAATTTTCGTACAGTCCCTAAGTCTAAAAGTTGTAGGTGACAAGCTTGAACAAGGTGTACAGCTTGTAGACTCCTTAACAGACATTAGTGCAAGACATTCCAACACATGGACGTTAAGGACAAACCACTTTACAGACACCTATGATTTGAGTTAAGGTTTTGTTTGTTGTCAGGTTGTTTGGAGTCAGCAAGCTGCAGGTAGACCTTAAGCAGCAATTCTGGTCAAAAGCATGCACATCAGAGTCCTTCTGTGGCTGAGCCGGCTCACTTCCTGCTGACTCCCCAAACACATGAATGGCACCAAAATGATTCACTAATACGGCTCTTTGACACTTTTATCGGACCCAATGGCTTTTTACGCTTGTTTCTTTTGTAATGATTGTCTATGGGAGAAAGTCTTATTGGGCCAGAGGGTGTCACTTGCCCTGCAGTTCCGACAGTGGCCACTAAGCCAAAATCATAGCACAGCTCATGCAGTGCTGTCCCCAGCAGATGTACCAGGTGCCCTTTTTACGCGTACAAATGAACAATTACAAATGATGACAGCGTCACGTTTCACAACTGATCGTTGCTCGCAAATTGCAGATACATTTGCAAGTCATACAGGGCTCTCACATGCTTTAACGCATGGGTCGCAAGTATGATGTTTGTTTTGATTAGTGAAACGTGTCAAAATCAACATGTTGTAAATCGCTCCTTGCAATTGTTGCAATATGTGCACCTACTTTAAAGTACAAAGATGGCAGGTAAAAATACAAAATATACTCAGTAAATATACAAAAATCTTAAAGCTATATTAGGAAGCCTTTCAGTGTTCTTGTGGTCTTATAGCTTTGTGCTTTCACCGCACTTTGGCAGATGTTAATCCACAGGTGAAAAAACCTAATAAGGTGTTTTAAAAGAAACTACTGCTGCCTTTTGCAAATTGATTGACAACACTCTTTTCAGCGCATGGCAGCAACACTTGAAAGCTGAAGAAAAATATAATAATTATAGGTATGAGAGGTTGTTTTCTATCTAAAGGTAAAATTCTTCAAGGATTCGTATTAAATCAAAATTGTATATATTTTTAATCATATAAATTTGGGTTAGTGGTTTTAAAAGGAAACTGTTCGAAAGTTTATTCCATCCTAAACTAAAAAACTGTTCAGCCTATTACATAAAGAGAGCTGGTCTGTGATAAATAGACTCATTCATTAGTTTCTCCATGCAAATCTGATTTATAATGTTTGACGGTTGAAGCTCTTGTCTTTCTTGTGAGTTCTTGTCAGAGAAGTTAAATCAAAAGGAATTAAAAACCTGATTTTTTCCCCCCTTTTTCTCATCAGGGTTTTGAGGGACAACCCTCTTGTTTGCTCATGTGACCTCCACTGGCTCCAACAGTGGCATCGTTATGATCGTGGTGACGTGGACAACCAAATGTTGTCTTGTTTCTCCGGCGATCAGGAAGAACCCCTCAACTCCTTGGAGATAAAGAACTGCAGTGAGTTTGGCTTTCATTTTGATATGTGAACTTCATTTTGCACTGTATTGCAAGTCCCCCTCTACCTCAAAATGTGTTTTACAAATTGTTACTGCACTTGAATGTCCGACCTTCACTGTGCAGAATGATGTTTGTGTTTGACACTAGAAGGTAGAAAGTTTCATGCTCATCTTCAATCTGAGTGGATGTACCAGCGTGATTTTGTGAAAGTGTGATGTGAAAACTTGAGAATGGACTTTTCAGTAAAGCAGGAGACATTTTGTGTCTTGTAGTTAAACTTCTGAAATGAGAAATATTTACGTATTCAAAGGAGGAGATATTTAAGTAGGTTATTGAATTGTGATTTATTTTGTGGAAAAACTATATCAGACACAAATTATTCTTAAAGCAGAGTATTTTTCTACATCTTAAGACATGTCTGGAGGGGATCTTTAAATATTTTATTGTAAAGTTCATGACGTTTTTAATCTTTGTGATAAGTCTCCCTCTCATGAGATGTAATGAATATTTGAAATGATGCAGCTTCGTTCAGTTGGTTTGAAAAGGAAAAGCCATTTGTTGTTCCTTTTCTACATATTAATGCCTTCAACAAGCAGGTGCAGTGAAATGCAGGGAAGAAATTGGCTCAGCATTGCTGCTTTAATCACATACAGTAGGAACATCTTGTTGCCAGGAAACATATGAGAGAGTTTTTGGCCCTGTGCTGTTTCTCTGAACTGCTAAAAAAAAAAAAATCTTGGCTCTTAGTTGTTCCATCACATTAGCGACCTGTGCTCATTGCTGTATACTGCTCACGTTGTCTGCTCTGCTGCTCTCAGGTCTGCCTCAGGTGACTATTGTCTCCTCCAAAGACAAGATTAAAGAAGGAGGCAACCTGACATTTGAGTGTCATGTGACAGGAAGTCCCACTCCCAGTGTGAGATGGCAAACTGAGGAGCTCCACTCTCCCTTTTTTACCGAGGTAGTGAAGAATTTTCACTATATGTTTATATGTATATGTCATACAGATATCAACAAAATAGCATTTTACGTAAGCTGTACAGATTCTTAAGCCCCTTGGCGCAAATGTGTGATTTGTGATATTAGGATATATAAATAAAATTGACTTGACTTGTCAAATGCAGCTTCAAATAACTTTGTACTGTTTCCAAACTCAGGACTATTACTGTATGTTTCTCTGACTTGAAAAAAAAAAAACCATCCACACCTTCATGTCCTCAGTATTTTGGTATTATTAAAGGATACTTCTGGTGATTGTCTATATTTTTCTTATTGTCAACAAATCCCATAAAAAGACCAAAACCAACAATGAACTGATTCTACCAACAAGTGTTGTCTGTGTAGCCAAAGCCTGATATATCTTATTCCTCTGTTCCGTAGAGCTCCATTGTTGTCCAAAAACTATTAAAAACACATCAATGAGCCACACCGTCGCACTGGGTGACATGTTCCTTCGTTATGATGAACACGGCCACTGTAATTTAGTTTGAGTCAATCCCACATATACCGTCCTGCTAGGGCACCAAATCCGCAGCTGAAAATAGTCCCCAACAAATGTTCTATTTGCTACTGTTAGAGTAATACTTGCTACAAACTACAATGGAAATTATTTATATATACTGTATATCCGTGACCTGTTTTGTAAAGATTTATGTCTTCAGTAGGAACAAATGCTTGGGGCTGAGTAACACAGACAGACAGACAGACAGACATGTACACTAGTATCCTGGTTATATTCGGGGGTTTTGGAGTGTCCTAGTTACGTGTTGGGCAACACCATATCCTGGTTTCAGAAACCTGGATATGTTAGCAGGAGTACAGGTATAAAAACCATGATATAGCGGCAGATAGTATCCAGGTTTCTGATAAATCTCTGTTGGCTGTTCAAATCATTGAGGAATCAAGACACAGCTGAACAACAATGATCAGAAACTCATGTAATAACCAGGTTTCTCATGTTCCATGTAAATCATCATCATATTCTAAATGTGATCAAAACCAGGATAAGACTCAAAACAGACCGGGATACTTGCGCACATGTACACGCACTAATTGTTGGTTTTGGTCTTTTCATGGGATTTGTTGATCATAACGAAAAAAGAAAGTATATCACCAGTTTTATCCTTTGAGACTTCTTTATCCCATCTCCAGCTGCTACAGTCAAAAATGTTGTAGCAAGGCTAATGAGATAAAAAAAAAAGGGGGGACAATATTACTCAGATTCTTACATCCCTCCACCGGCTCCCTGTTGGCTGTAGAACTGAGTTTGAATTCTCGTTTTGTCTATAAGCACTAAGTGGTCTTGCCCCTACATATGTATGTGAGCTCCTGCCCTTAAACCACTCTGTCAGAGACCTGAGATTGTCTGGCCAGAGGCTCTTGTCTGTCTCTAGATCCAGGACTCCATGTTTTGGCGTTAGGATTAGCTCAGTAGCCTCCCCCCCAAAAAATATGTAATTCCTTCCCCTCTTCCATTTGATCTCACTTTATTGATGCTTTCAAGCTTCAACTTAAAAATCCTCTCACTGGCTTTTAACTGTGTCTGACTGTTGTTGCTGAGGCCACATGTCTGTAGGACCTGGTTGTCTGTGTGTGGATTTTACTCTATTTTAATTCACTGTTTCCTTTATTTTTCGCTTTTCTCACTGCTCTGTTAAGCTCATTAGCTCAACTGTGCTGTGCTTAAAGCCGTATAAATAAAGTTCAGTTGGGTTCTGTAATCTATTGATCTACAGTAGAGTAAATTGGATCCCATTTCATCCCTCTAACCTGTCTATACCTCTAAGTGATTCATACGTAGCTGTGACCTGGGTGCATTAACCTCCTCCTCTGCTCTTTGTGTGTGTGTGTGTGTGTGTGTGCACTGTCGGCTGCTGCAGGAGAGAATCTGGGACTCCACAGTAGAGCTGGTCCTTTACCTCACCAACATTTCCTCCAGTGACAACCTGCACAACCTAACTTGTGAGGCAGAGAACCAAGCTGGGCCCGGGGAGGAGATGGTGCAATTGGACATTGAGTGTAAGTGCCTGCAAAATAAAACCACTCTTGAAAGCTCACAGGCTCAATACAAGTCGTCGGGCTTAATGGAGGTTAGGGCGAGAGCACACTGGGGCTATTTTTCTAGTGCAGGCAGGGTGGACAGCCGGAGAAAAGAAAAATGCACTGCACTGATTTCTTCTAAATGCCCCCTCTACAAAAAAGTATGTACCCACCATGCTTCTAATGGAGCTCTTTGTCATCTGCCACTCACTCTGGCGACTGGTGAGAAGTGTTAAAATAATATGAATTAAGTGCTGCAGGTATGGCTTGCCATTTAATGCAGGGATACAATGAGAGGACAAGAGAGTGAACTTACCTCGCCTTGCTCTTAAAGAACTCCTTCACCTCATATATTCTTCTAAATTACAGCTGCAGCTTGGCCCAGGAGGTCTGCTGTTGTTTTCTCCTTTCAGATGCATTAGTGCATCTGGAAGTTGAAGAACACTGAGGAATGACAGCACCCGGCGGTCCCACAGAAAACAGAGTCAGATGCATTAGCGATACATTACTGAAAAAAATACTGCCCAAACAATATCATATATCACCAACTCAGTGACACTCATTAGAAAATAAAGCCAAAAAGAGCGGGGGCGCCAATCAGCTGAAGCCAAATGCACAAGCATCAAGGGACAGATAATGAACGTCAGGAAAATGGGGCTGATAACCCGTGCTAAGATCTGATTTGAGCCTGTGCTAATGGACTTTTCCCTCCTACTCCGGAAAACCGCTTCATCCGCAGTGATTGGCAGTCTGTAAATGCGTTAGTGCAGCTAATCTATCAACATCAGCCCCCCTGGTGGACGGACACTCGTTAACCGCTAGCCCTTTAATTACTCTTAATTACCTCCCAGAACAGTGGGTGTTTACTGCTGAGTGGCTCTCTGTGCCATTGATTCATGGTACTCGTGCCGCTTCCCTTTCATAAAAGAGCTTTTCGAAATCGTGTTTTTTTGCAATGTCATTTTTTAACTTTAAAGTTAAAAGGTGAATTCAGAGCATACGTTTAACCACTGTACCAAGTTAATATTTTATATGCAAAGGTTCCAGTTAACTATGAATCTGCCTGGACTGATGCCAGGAGTCATTTTGTGTATTTGCCACATTTTCTTTTTCAAAATGTTCATTGTCTAAATTCTGCAATGAGGTCTGAGAACTGGCAGGGCTCATTAAACATAATTCTAGCCTTCCTTTTAACCCCTGCAGTGAAATAGCTTGTGTAACGTTAGTAGAGGTCGCTAATGGATGATTAATTAAATGTGATAAACAGCACTAATCTTCACTCAGTGTAACAGACTTCAGCGAGCCCTGGGTAAAGAGACAAAATGCCTCAGTATCCCCTTAGCGCAGCACTTTCTGAGGGTGGGTCATGGGTTAAGAGCAGCAGGATGGCCGGTGCAGTATGAGGGGTCTCTGCACTTGAGAGTCGTGTTCGATCTAAACGAAAGCCATTTCCTGTAACTTCACGTCCAGCGGAGCTTCCAGGTAGCTTTTTGTGGTCAGGGTCACAACGACGACCAGGATTCATTATTCATAGCAGGTCAGCACAGGTTTGCAGTACAGATGGAGAACATTGATTCAAGGAAACTCAGAGGGAACCTATAGGGCACTTCACCAATCTTTGACTTTATGCTATACATGAGCATCTCCGTACCCTTTTATTTGACTTATTGGCAACTACCAGAGGTGGAAGCTAACAAAGTACATTTACACAAGTACTGTACTTATGTACAATTTTCAGATACCTTTAGTTAGTTAGTTTAGTTTTATGCTACTTTTTACTTCTACTATTTCAGGGGGAAATATTGTTCTTTTTACTCCACTACATTTATTTGACAGTTATAGTTACTATAGTTATTATTTGACAGTTATAGTTGCTATAGTTACTCAGGGTTGCCAACTTTAGGTACCTGGCTGGAGTGAGATTTTGATGCCATGGGCTTAATCACGCACATGCACACGCGCACTTTATCATATGCACATATTTGAACTCAATTCACCGTCAGGGTTTAAAAAAGTATGCACCTTACACATGTGGCGGGAGCAGACCTTATATTCTAAGATTTAAGGATATAGCCTGATTATGCCACCCCGGGACTTCCACCCTGGAAAATACTCACAATTTCACAATATTAGACACACACTAACCCAATAAAGGGCACACAGGTTCATTCACTAATGAAAGTCAAAGACGTGTTGTTTCTAATATCAAATCTACACCGTTTTATTGAATGTTCACAAGTAGCAAGAACCAGAAATAAAAAGAATCAAAAGAACACAAGAACCTATCCTACTCCAGACACACAGCCAATACATGAACACACACAGAGATGAATCTACACATGACCACACAAACTCACTTAGCCAAATATATACATGGACACACACTCATTCACTCACTCACTCACACACTTACTGGCTTGCTTGAACGCCTTCTGGGCCCTGGCGCAGGGTTTTCTGCCATAACAGCTGTCCAGTCAACACAGAGAGTATTTTATGTTCATCTACAAGGTGTTTTACAATAAAAACATAAAACACAACAGGCATAATCAAGAATAAAGTACATTGTAACTCAATAGTTAAGAATAAAATACACCTAAAAATTAAAAGAAAATTATAAGAAAGCCTTTTGATAAAAATAAGCCTTCAAAACTGATTTCAAAATGAGATACTGATGAAGAAAGCCGGAGTTCCTGTCCACTAATCGTTGCAGCTCTATCCAAGAGTTAAATTAGGAGATAGCTTAGCATAAAGACTGGAAACAGGGGGAAACAGCTAGCCTGGCTCTTTATGCTAAGCTACGCTAACTGGCTGCTGGCTGTAGCTTCATATTTACCATAGAGACAAGAGAGTGGTACCAATTTTCATCTAACTCTGGGCAAGAAAGCGAATGAGAGTATTTCCCAAATGTCAAACTACTCCTTCTCTCCCATCTGTCTCCTCCCAACAGTTCAAGTCAAAATCCTCTTCCTGAAGGACGCTGTGCAGCAGCATCACTGGTGTTTCCCCTTTGCTGTGGATGGCAATCCTGAACCAAACATCACCTGGCTGTACAATGGAAATGAACTCATAATGACCGACTACACATTCATCCAGCTCATCCATGACTCGGGCGACGGATCAGTGATACACGGTTGTCTCTTCCTCAACAAGCCCACCCACATCAACAACGGCTACTACACTCTGATCGCGCAGAACAGACTGGGAAGGGATACGGCCACAGCCACCGGGATGTTTATGGACAACCCCTTCGACCCGCTCGATCCTGAGGGGATAATTCCAGGTGAGTTCCTGAAACTGTTTTGTAGCTGCAGAATGTTTTTTCCGAGCAGTGTCCCATAACGAGCAGACGAGGCCATTAGGGCAGCTCAGAGAGAAATCTATCTGAATATCTTATGATTTTAACACTGCTCAGTCCAGTGTTTGCAATGGCTTGATTAGTCTGTAACACTTCTGGTTTGGCCACTTTCTTCATGAGTCGTTCCTGGTTGACTCTGAATCAGCTGTCGAGTGGCACAAAAGTAATAACCACTGATTAATTACTAATTACTTAAACATTAGTTTCTGTTTAGTGCCCCCTCGAGTAAAGTGGTGCAGCATACTGAGAAGTTACCAGTGATCCTTTATTAAGTATTGATTATTATACCATTACTTACACTTTTTGGGACCCCCTCCCCCAAGTAAAGTAAAGCATCATCCTGCAAAACTAATAAGTAGCTACTGATCATCATTTTTAATGCAGATATTAATTAATATTCAGATCCAAGTGTCATAATCTGCCTTAAAAATCAAGTGAATAAATAAGTGTATGGACTAGTGTTTTAATTTAATAGGTTTTTACATAGTTTTATACATTTCTAAACAGCAAAACTGCTTTCACCAAGTGTACTGAGTGTTTATATTTACAAAACATATAAAACGCCTAGGAAAATAAGATTTTACATATAATTTGGGGCCCCAAGCTGAGCACGTTAAAGCAACAGTAATTCACTTCTAATGCCAACGACACCAGACTTCATTCAAATCAACAACAAATCAAGGCAGCGAGGGGGAAAGTGAATACATCAAAACGCAAATCACTTTTCAGTCACATAGAATCAAAACATTAACTCTAAATATCTCAAATGTCACAAGTCGATGATACAATAGTCCAGGAGTGCAAAGGTGATGGATTTGGTTTAATCAGAACTTTTTAGATAGATAGACAGACAGATAGACAGGCAGATAAATAGATAGACAGGTAGACAGATATATATATAATAAATATAATAAAATAAATCACATAAAGAAATGAAGTAGGTAAGAAACAAATGCAATTATAAAGACACATACAGTGCATAACATAGGCTAAATAAATATAGGGCTTCAAATAGAATATAAGAAATTGAATAAAATAAAAACTGTGAATAGAGACTAGAGATAGGATATTGAATATACATTGTACAATGATAGTACCCAGTAAGGTACTGTACATTAAAGTGCAAGTCAAGGCTATAGGCTGTACAAGGTACATCATTTGATTTAATATATGTACACAGAGGTCTGTTCTGTAGAAGTTAAGAGGTAGCATACTAGATACAAGACATGGCAGTAATTATATATGTGGTACTTTAGAATACATTAACATTATGTATACACAGATGGTTATCTGCAAAGGTTTAATATTGAAACAGCGTGTGTGTGGATGTTTGATAAGTCGCCAAATAGTCAGTACACCCTTGAACAGCACAGTCTGCATCTTTGGTTCTCCGTAATGTTTGTTCATAAATGTGTTTGTGTTCCCGCTTCCCTTCATGCCAGTCCTTGACGTGGATCCAAGTAAGTCTCTGATTGATTTTTGCTCTCCTAAAAATCTCTGCACTGCATGGGCTTGATGTGAGGTTTGCCTTGAGTCATTTTTCTTTAACAAATCTCGTTTCCGCCCCTCAGTTCCTACAAACAAATCAGACATGGACGTCACAGAGAACCCGGAGAGTCGAGTGTTTGTGGTACGTCTGCGCATCATCGTTCCCAATACAAATGTAATGTCGATCAATGATGTTAGTGAGTGTAACTGCAAACCTGCGTGTCTTTGTCTCAACAGGTGTCTGTGGCTGTGGGTCTTGCTGTGTTTGCCTGCACCTTCCTTCTCATCATGGTTGTGGTTATTAACAAGTGTGGCCAGCATTCCAAGTTTGGTATTCACCGTAAGTTATCGCACGTTATTTAATTTAGTGCACACATGATATAGCCGCTAGTTGATTAAAGGAATAGTTTGACACAAATACGCTTATTCTCTCTCTTGCTGAGATATAACTGTTAGATGAGAAGATCGATACCACTCTCACATCTGTAGGCTAAATATGAAGCTAGAGCCAGCAGGCGATTAGCTTAGCTTAGCATAAAGAGTGGATAACAGGGGGAAACAGCTGGCGTGGCTCTGTCCACAAGTTAAAAAATTGGTCACGTTTGTTTAATACGTACAAAAAAAGTGTTAAAAAAACAAGTTGTAGTTTTAGGTTCCAGCACGTAACTCACAGTAAAATCACAACATGTTGCTTTTCATGCTAAGCTAAGCGGCTACTGGCTCTACCGTTACATTTAGCATACAGACCTGAGAGTGGTACCTATCTCTCATCTCTTGGCAAGAAAGTGAATACTTCCCAAATTGTTGAACTATTCCTTTGATGAAATCCCCCCCGAGTGTGTAAAACAGCAACAGACGGACTTTTACAAAATTGGATCCTTACCTAAGTGCAATCTAAACATAAAATACCTGCGACACTCTCTGTCTGAGGATTTTTCTTTTACCATAGCGTTAACTATGGAGCCAGAGATGGGAGTCTGTTAGCTTAGCTTAGCACAAAAACTGGAAGCAGTGGGAAACAGCTAGCATGTTTTGGTCCAAAGAGTTGCGTCTACCAGCACCTCTAAAGCTCACTACATAACATGTTACATCTCGTTTGTTTAATCCGTACAGAAACACAAATTTAAAAGTGACATGTTGTGGTTTTACGGGGAGTTACTTGCTGTAACTATTTTTTTAATTTTGGCTTTTGAGGCTAGCTGTTTCCCACTGCTTCCAGTCTTTGTGCTAAGCTAAGCTAATAGTCTCCCAGAGTCTATTAGACTCCCAAGTTTCACCTGTGGCATCAAGATTTCTTTGAGACAACAGGTTTGGAGTCAAAATGACTTTTTGAGAAAGATATTTATAAATAAATTCAACTCTCTCAACCTCTCTGTCATAATGCCATGCTGTACTAGCGTGATAAAAGGAATCTAACCCAGAACAACAATCTGAAGATGTATATGCGAACTGAAATGAGCCATAATCAAACGTTCTGCCACATTATTGTTTAAAATTGCAGATGGTTCTGTCAGGCTCTCAGAAGGTAATGCACAGGAGAGAGCGACTAGTATAGGATTTCCACTGAGCTGTAACTTTGCGCACAGGCAGCCGCTGTGTCGGCTGTGCTAAAGTGCCTTAATTACTGCGTGAGAATGGCGGCAGAAACCTCCCTTGGCCACCGCCACGTGGTGAGGGCCATTAAAGAAGATGGATGGATGGATGGATGGATGGATGGATGGAGGAACAGCTAGACGTGATATAGCTCCGCTTGGACCCCACCTCCCAACATGCACACACATCCACCCTTCTCACTCTCAAAGTGCCTAAGTGGGCCTGATTGCCTAAGTGGACCCTGCTCCCTCTTTCCTTCCCTCCATCGCCTCTGTGCTCTCTCTTTGTTGTTCCATTTTCTACCGTGTTGGACTCTGGGGGTTCTGTGGTTTGCCTTTCTGAGTGGGGTTTTACAATTTGGGCCCCACTTGTTTGGCTTTTAATACGCACTGTAGTCAGGGGTTGCTAACCATTCAGGCTTCCTATATGGTCATTTTTTCAGTTCAATGTGGCCTGATTGCTGCATGGTTGATGATGGTGATTATTTGAGCTTGTCATCATCTGTCACCATGGTACCAACAAACGTGCAACCAAGTTTTTGGCGGAGAACGTCGATTCCTCGAAGGGGAAGAAAATTGGTTCTGAATTTCCTTTTGATGGCCACCGCAATCACAAATGGTTGGAGGCTGATTAGGTGTTACATATCTCTCAGTTTTGCTTGTTTGTGTCCCTCCTCGTTTCATTAGGTTCATCCGTTTTGGGCACTGAGGATGACCTGGCCGTGTCGCTTCGTTTCATGAACTTTGGAACCAGCCCGCCTTCCTCAGATGAAGACTCCGGTTTATCCAGCTTTGTGGAGAATCCGCAGTACTTCTGCGGCATCATCAAGGAGAAAGACATGTGTGAGTGTTATTTGCTGAGCTCGCTTCCACTTGTTTGCACTCTGCTGATGTTTGATGGTTTGTTACTGAATCCACACTCGTGCTTATTCCCCCAAAGTTCATGAAATTTCAGTGTCTTGATTGTTGGTGTTATTATTTAAGCCAAGCATTTTCTCATGTGGGGTGTTTTGGTCACTATTGATCTTTTTTTTTTTAATTTCTGTAATATTTGAGTGCCTTTGTTGTTGTTTTTATCTGCTAATTACAACAAACACTAGATGGATTTCATAAGGGACAACAAAATAAACTAAAGAGCAAACAAGACATCAGGTGATCAAGTCACTTCAGATGTTTTCACCCAGGTTTCTAAACCTTTTCTGTATTTTATGATCAGGTGTCCAGCACATTAAACGGCAGGACATTGTGTTGAAGTGGGAGCTGGGTGAAGGAGCGTTTGGCAAAGTCTACCTGGCAGAGTGTGCCAACCTCAGCCCCGACAGCGACAAGATGCTGGTCGCCATCAAGGTGAGCGAATTTACGCCGTCGCTCTCCGCTGTCTCAAAGGCACTTTCACTATTAGTGTGGTTTCATTCCCTCTAAACATTTGCAGGCATTAGTGAAACCACATCAGCTGTCAGTGGGAAGTCTAATCAGCAGAGGGGAGAGCGCTGGAATAATAAAGTAACAACACTGTTACTGTAGACTTTTGCTGAAGTACAGGTAAAAACAGTCTGAAATTGTACTTAAGCAAAATGAGGTTACAATTAGCTTTAAAAAAAATGCTATTACATTAGATTTGCCTTTGCAAAGCAATAAAACAAAAGAGATAAGCAGCCCCTGAATTTTAAAAATAAAACATAGCTATATTCAAGTAGCGACCAGTTACCCTTTTTGTCTGTATGAAACTTTGTCTGTAAAAGAAGTAAAAATGTGGGGTCTTGGTGGCCAAGGGGTTTAAGATGCTGTCCATGTAAGTGCAACATCCCCAGTTTGAGTCCAGCTTGGGACCTTACATGTCAGGCAAAAATGCCCAAGAAATAAATACTTAAAAAACGTGAAGTTAAGAACTCAAAAAAGCTACTTGATAGCACAACCAACAAGAGTAAAAGTAAGTCCACTGCACTTATACTTAAATCATCCGTATACTGAAATAACAGCCTGCGGTTTCAGAGTGAGACGTCTTTGTTGAGGACAGTCAGGTGGTTTAATACACAGCTCATGTTACAACAGGTTAATGCAAACCACAGCGAATAAAAACAAGACGGTGAATCTGGCCCTGCTCAGATTTATCATCCCATTAATCAGACGTATGCTTTTATTGCAGCACATCATCACTCATCCTGCTATCACACTTTTACTGCCTTTTATTACACTCCTCATTGGTTGCTTTTAACACTGTTGATTTAAGATGTTTACGAAGCCCAATAACCAGTTTCATGCATCTTCATGTAAGTAAATGCTCACCCCTTGTGTGGTCACAGACTCTAAAGGACGCCAACGAGTCGACCCGGCAGGACTTCCAGAGGGAGGCGGAGCTGCTGACGGTGCTCCAGCACCAGCACATTGTGCGATTCTACGGCGTCTGTACCGACGGAGAGCCGCTGGCCATGGTGTTCGAGTACATGAGGCACGGAGACCTCAACCGATTCCTCCGGTATGTAGCAGACCTGCTCATGATGGCCTGAGGGTCACGAGTTCAATTCCCACAACTGTCCGTTCCCCCGCTGAGCAAAATGTCGACCCTCCCAGGAAGCGTGTTAGAAACTGAACTACATGCGGAACGTTTTCACGATATTATGCTTTCTGTATTCCTCATCTCAATAAGCCAGTAAAAGTAATGGTTGAAAGTAGAGGTTTCCTTAATGTGCATTAAATAGAATATCCTGTATTATTATTATTTTCAAGCCCCAGTATCACATCATCACAAACAGTTAGAGACCTTTTTCACAGCAGACATTTTGACCTGTAGTAGGAAAAAGCACAGGTGTTACTAATAACATTAACAACAGTTCTGCTCTATACAAGCGTCCCAGTGATCCATGACAGTGTGACAGTGATCCAGCAGCTAAATGGTTAATGCAGCCATCGTTCATTTTATTATTTATACTAGAGGTGAAACGATTAATCAACAGAAAATTCACACTTTTTTTAAAGCAAAAATGCCCCCCAAAAAAATCACTGTTTCTAGATTTGCAAATGTGAATATTTGACATTTTTCTTCTACAATATGAAACTGAATATCTTTGTGTTTTAGACTTTTGGTCAAAAAACAAGCAATTTAAATATCTTAACTTGGGTGTCAGGATATTGTGATGGATATTTTCTATTATTGCATTGACCAAACAATTAATCAAGAAAATAATCAGCGGATTAGGCAAGACAAGTTTATTTGTATAGCACCTTTCAACAACAACATAAGACATAAAGGCATTAAGACAAGATACAGTGCAGTGCAATTTATGACTAAATAGTCCCAAACTGAACTTAATTTACATGAATTGATAATAAAACCAATCCTGATTTGCCTGATTTGAATTGCCTCGTCTGAATTCACCCCTTTCGGCCTTCCAGTGATCTCCGTTACAGCTCTTAGTGTCTTTGAGCAAGGCATTTAACCCCCAACTGTTAGAATTGTGAATCTGTTCAGTGCCCAGCCGCTGTGTGAATGTTTTTACTGTTAATACTTCAACAACTGTTGAAAATAACACTGATAAATGACTCCAGCTCTCTAAAGACTCTGTGAACTGCAGTGCTACTACAGTATCAGTCAGACCTGTTGTGTGCTTAACGGTTAAACCCACTCAGCTGACCTCGGTGGACTGTGTGGTTCCAGTGGTCACTCAGCGTGTCTGTGGATTCAGCGTGTTTAAGTAGAATTGCATGAAGGAGACATGCACACTGGCTGTGGAAGTGTTTGGACTTGACTGGACAATTATTTTTGATATTTTTGATGTCGCTGCTTTTCCTCCATCTCTGCACTTTAAGGTCTTTTAGGTCCTAATTGCACGGTGCTTATTTATCCAGGGACCTGGAGATAGTCGGTAATTTCAATCTCCTGTAAAACTGACACGTCTTTGTTTACGAGTCAGAATTCGAGGATAAATTGCCCACTGTCTTTTGCTAAAGTGAATCAAACACTTCTTAATATCAGTTAGGATTTGTTTTTACGGCGTAATTTCTCCTCCTTTTTCCTCCACTTACAGTTTATATCACCCTAATGTCACAGAAAATGGAGGAAGTTGTATAGAAGAACATTTCGTGTTTGCTAAATCAGAAATGAAAAAAATCCTGTTGCATCCCAGGTAGGTGCAAATGTCATTCATGTCAAAGCACGGGGCGAAGATATTATTTACAAGAAGTCCTCATATAATAATTGCAAATAGAGTGAATTTCAAACGTGGCAGGATTGTATTTAAATACTGACGGACGCAGTAAATAACCAGATTCAGCACTTAAGCAGAAATAGACACGTTTCCTTGAACTGTACACTGAACTAATGTGATATCTCAAGCAGACGTTATGTAGCAAATTGTGTGTTAATGTTCATAATAACACTTGATAGGTTGTGTAACACGGTGATGGAAAAGCTTTAAAATATGTTCTTTCAATCATTTAAATTGTAATCTAAAAACTAAGTCTAGAAACCTCTGGAGGGAGCTGAAGGATTCACTGAGGACTGAGACAGTGTTGACCTATTAGAGCTCACTCAGCACCTGGGAAACCATCTGACAAAACTATTAGAGCAGACGCAGTTGATGCTGTCTGCCAGGTGTCCTCCACAGGAGACAGATTGGGAATGAAAACACACAGACAAACACACATGCATGCACACAGACTTTGCCTGAGATATATGTTCACGAATGGATGGAAATCGCATTTCCAGCAGCCAGAATGGGAGAAACGTCTGAGGGCCCCCACAATGCAGCTGCTTTCCCACCCTGCCACCTGCCTTTTAA
Organism: Macquaria ambigua; assembly: GCA_008360985.2. Lineage (NCBI taxonomy): Eukaryota > Metazoa > Chordata > Actinopteri > Centrarchiformes > Percichthyidae > Macquaria > Macquaria ambigua. Next base: position 65,003 of record VMKM01000684.1, on the reverse strand, counting down.
ACTAATAGTGATTGTATAGACAACTTCCTTTGTAAGGAGGGGACAAAGTGGAGAGGAGAGATATTAGGATGGATGGAGACACATCATCTGTGATTTGCTCATTTAGGCTTGAGTTAGACGTGAGAGTGGGTGTTTATGATCCACAAGAACAACTGAGAGTCAATGTGCCCTGCATCTCCGAATTGCATTATTGCAAATCAATTGTAGGCGTATTACAAGCCTTATGTTTTCTATTAACCACCACTGTTAAATGGCTTTATTATGGCGTAGTCACGCCGACCATGTCTGCAATGCTCTCAAGAGCTCATATATGTCAGAAATGTTCAATCTGCAGATTGCATGCTGAGGTCGTCGTCCTTCAGGTCACCCAAGGTTGATGCCAGTTACCAACATAACGGGTGCCCAATCACAGCGTTTATTAGCGTTTGATTAATCTGTACAGCCAATAGAAACAGAGAAGAATAGCAGAGGCCAGCATGTTCTGTTCTTTACAAATGGAAATATGTGTGTTCGTACACTTCACAGTGGTCAGGAGTTGAGCTCCTGAGCAGAAAATAAAACCAATTCAGTGTATGTACAAAAAAAAAAATCCCTCCTTATAAGGAAAATATTCAGTCATCTACCAGTGGCAACTACAAACACGTCTGACCTCAAAAGCTGAAATTGAATTACATATATAGTACATTATATACAAGCTCAGTCTTCATTAAAAAGGGCTCAAAAATTTTTTGGGGGGGTTAATGCTTCAAGTCCAACTAGATTTTACATGTAAATATAAGACTTTACTTAGTTTTTGCAGTGACGACTGTGCCTTTAACTAATTCAGCTAAAGAGAAAAGAAAAGAAAAGATATTGGCAGTATTGTTTTTGTGCTCTCTCTGAAAATAGATTGAATAACTTACTTAATAAAATCCAGATAGCTTGACAAGTTCAGTAATCTAATGTAAATGGTGCATGACAAGATTATTTTACTTTGATAATTAAAACGCACAGCTTTGACACAACTCCTATGACATCCTGTGTCACCCAGAAGTGCCAATCACCGCCCACGTGGCAGTTTAGTGGCAGAAATAAAACTGCCTAACCGGTTCACTCTGGGTCCAGAGCTGGAAAATAACTAAGAACATTAACTCAAGTACTGTACGTAAGTACAATTTTGAGGTACTTTACTTGAGTATTTCAATTTCATGCTACTTTATACTTCTACTCCACTTCATTTCAGAGGGAAATATGGTACTTTTCCCTCCACTATATTTATTTGACAAGGTTTTACATGAAAAACATCTGATAGAACATTTTAAAAAAGAGCATTGTTAAAGATTAAACCAGTGATTTGTAAGCTTTTTGGCTTGTGACCCCTGACAAAAAAGAAGTGTCTAATTGGAGCCTCTTGTCTTGTTTCAGATGTCTATGAGTTGTTAGCAGCTCCACTAAAGAGACATTTTCCCTCTAAACTTCTCAGATGCTTTCATTGAAATAATTGTTTAAGATCCAACAAGGTCAAATTACCCATTATTTCACTCAAAGTAAAGATTAGAGAAAAGTACAAAAAAAATTGAATACAGATTTGCGTAGCAGAACTTATTTTTGTCTTGTTTTCTCTCCCATTAATCATCTCACGACCCCTCAGATTCATCTTGTGACCCTTGGAAAGGGCCCGACCCCTAGCCTGGGAACCACTGGACTAAACTACCAAACTGTATATAAAGTAGTTAAAACCAGCTCCACCTCCACCTGCTACAACCGTAAAATGCTGCTTATACATTAGTGGTACAATCAGTAACAATCTAATAATGTCATGTATAATATAACATCAGTCACAGGAGCCATTTTTCTGCAGAACGAGTACTTTTACTTTTGGTACTGGGGGTACATTTTGCTGATAATACTAAAAGTAGGATTTTGAATGCAGGACTCTTAATTGTAATGGAGTATTTCAGCACTTCTGTATTAGTATTTTCACTCACATGTTCCCTGCGTGTCACCTGTAGAGCTCACGGCCCTGACGCTCGCATCCTGGAGGAGTCGAAGATGCCCCCGCTGGGTCAGCTCACCCTGCCTCAGATGCTGCACATCGCCGCCCAGATCGCCTCGGGCATGGTCTACCTGGCGTCGCTGCACTTCGTCCACCGCGACCTGGCAACCCGTAACTGTCTGGTTGGGGAGGGCCTGGTGGTCAAAATCGGAGACTTTGGCATGTCCCGCGACATCTACAGCACAGATTACTATCGGGTAAGTGGCTGGAAAAGATAAGACAAGACTGTTATGTGTCCAGCATCGATCTGTGACGTTTCTGCTGCTACGCCAATGAATGAAAGTTTGTTTGTGGTGCTCAAAGCACTAAAAAGTGATTAAAAAAACTCGCCTTTCCAGAAGCAATGTCCTGGTTTCTCTGGATAATTCACAGACCTCACCGTGAACAGTTTTAAATGTGTTACTCATTAAGATCTTTTTGTTTGATTTTGGCTCACAATGGCCAGTTAAAAGCAATCCAGCGATGGGCAAAGTTAATCATCTGGAATCACAGGTATCTTGTAAATATGACTAACCTTTGGTGAGGTTAGATTTTGGCACAGAGGAGGAGGAAAACTAATTTGATCCCAGTACCCGTAACTGCACTCCAAATTTCACCTTTTTTAGTGCTCAAGCAGCATCAGTCAGTGTCATACGAAGAAATTGCTGTGAGCTGTAAGAAACGGTCCAAACTGCAGTTTGCCTTTGGTTCATTTTGTTATTGCAAAGAATAAAGAGCTTCTGACTCATCAGAGCCAGCTTTTAACATTGTATTCACATTGAACTCTGTTTTTTGGATTTGTATCTTGTAGTTTAAAGAGGTACTGCACACTTAAATATGTTTTTTGAGCTGTAAACTAAATGATATGACTGTACTGTGATAAAACACATCAATGATGGTGTTAATATTGTCATTTCTTACCAGATTTATAAAGAAAATCGCCATCTACTGTTTTAAATCAGCCCTGAACCTTGCAAGGCCAACGCTGACATAGAGTCAACCGGTTGGGACCTGTCTACGTCATGAAACTTATATAAAAAAAGACTCTAATCAGTGTCAGTCAGTCTCCGGACCCACACACTACGTAGCAACGAGGCCACGCCTCCTACAGTCGTTGTTCCCTCACTCCCACTGCATTTTTTAAAGATTAGATTAGATTAGATACTTTATTGATCCCGAGGGAAATTTAGGCATCCAGTAGCTTAAATACAAAAACACCAATACACACAAGAATTTAAAAATAAGAACACAAAAACACAGACGTGAAGTGATAGTCTAACCGCCAGAACTACTACAGAGAGCTGTCACTATCATACAGTAGGTGCTAAATGGAATAAATGCAAATGTAAGATGATTAATAACTAAAAACAGTGCAAGAATAATGATACTGCGGATAATGTACATAAAATACAATTAAAGATAAATATATAAACAAATACTATGCAAATAAATAATAATAAATATGCTGGGGGAGAGGGTTCTAGCTGAATTTGAGGGTGTAGTTACACTTTAAGGACTCTTAACTAACTTCTTAACCATTCTTATATAAGGGCCAAGTCTTCCATTTTCATGTTTTGGTGTGGAAATATGGTGCCACCTGAGGGGGAGGATTGTGCCTTGATTTTATAATTCAGCATTAACGAAGATTAGAGCATCCAATTTTAGTGTTTTATCAAACAATCAACCAGAATCTAGCATAAACAAAACACCTAATTATGTTTAAGCAGTAGACCGTAGATACAGTTCACATTTTTGTTAGCTGAAACATAAAACAAAAGTTGTCGAATACATTGAATGTTTATAATAAACTTAATTCTTATTATGATTTTGAGGCTATCAGCTAGTTTGTAAAGTTCGTTGTCACTTTTTTCAAATTACAAATGTTTCTTTCAGAAATTGAAATTGTCCTGAGACACGTCGCACTTGACTAAAAATGTGAGTTTTACTAGTATGTAACTAGTAACCTGTGAGAGACTGCAGAGTACTCCATTGTATTTACTATATATTCTATTTGGTGAAAGTTTTCAACCCAACTGATTAATGGGACTGCGCCTAATGTACATGTTTCAGTTTGAGTCATTTATTAGTGAGTTTGCACTAATAAAGGTTCCGTCCTTTCCACATTACCGAAAGAGTGTTTTTCATGCACTCCAGTCATTAAGGTCATGTCGATGGACAACTCCTCTGAAAACTCACAAATTTAGCGAAACATTACAGAGCAATTAGATTACCCAAGCTGAATTTGATGGCCGTGAGTCCATTTTGTCCTTTTCACATTGAATTAAAATACTCAGAATTGAGGCTATTTTGGATTTTGGATGTTAAAACTCTTATTGTTCAGATTTGTGAGCCTGCTTTACACTGATTTCCAGCTGCTCCTCCAGTTAGTAATCGGTAGTTCAAGGATTAGTTTGCTTAAAAATGTCCTCTTCTTCTGCTTAATTCCATCAACAAAGCAAAGCGGTTAAATGTTCACCTTGAGACCGTAAAAATGTTTTAAATTCCCTTGCGTATAAAATCACACTGGGTGTAGAGTTAGCATACATTCATTGCCTCGTCTTCCTCCTCAGGTGGGTGGACGTACGATGCTGCCAATCCGCTGGATGCCCCCGGAGAGCATCATGTACAGGAAGTTCACCACGGAGAGCGACATCTGGAGCTTCGGCGTGGTCCTCTGGGAGATCTTCACCTACGGCAAACAGCCCTGGTACCAGCTGTCCAACAGTGAGGTGGGTTGAGACGGAAAGTTAATCGATATCTCTAAAGGTCAATAATAGCTAAGACCTTATCTGCCATTGGCAAATAATTCATTCTTTCTTGTTGCCAGGAAGCATTTTAGTAGATCTTTTTTTATCACCAAAGGAAACACCCACACAAACATGTCTTTCTCCATCACCCCATTTAAAGGGTCAGTTCACCCAAATTACAAAAAGACATATTTTCTCACTTACCCTTTGTGGTATCTAGCCATGCAGATAGTGTTAGTTTTATTTGTCCAGGTTTTGAGATATCTGACATTTCTGCCGCCACCCCAGCACAATGAAGGTGAGTGGTATTTCATCTGTGCTGCTCAAAACACTGATTGTTGCTCTGGATGATACACAGAACATGCTGTCAACAGTTTTCATAGGGACTGCTATTTCTTCACCCTCAAAACATGGGCACATCAAACCAAAACTATCTGCAGGAGAAAATGTGTTTTTGGTGGCCCAAGATGGCACTATACCCAGAAGACAAACAACAGGACATCAGTAAACTACGTCTTATTTGTGTGGCCCGTGGGAAGGATTGTGGCTCCACCCAGAGAAAGTCTTCTCTTGACAGAGTGCTTCTTCTCTGCCATTGTGGACAGAGTTTAGTATTTCACTCTTACACTGTGTGCTCAGATTTCCTGTCAGACATCAGAATTTATTTTAGCATGGGGTAATTGAATTTGATCTACAAACCTCAGCAAATGAAACTGAAGCTATCTGAGTGGCTAGTGGTAAAACAGTGGGTTTTTTTAAAATTATTACTTGGGTGAACTGTCTCTTTAAACTGGGCAAATAAAACTACAGGGGATTATCTTGTGTGATTGTTTCTTTCTGGCATTTCCAAACATTGTTGGTTAGCTTCTTACTGATCTACCTTCTACAGTTGTAGACAAGCTAGCAAAGCTACCGGAAACTAGCCTACTGACGCCTTAAAATAGTCTATTAAGAAGGCTAACTCCCCATAAAACCACAACATTTTTGTTTTCACACTTAATTTGGTACAAATTACTTGTTTAGTGCACTTTAGAGGTGTTGGTAGGCGGATTTTTTACGTTTGGACAGAGTTATGTTAGCTGGCTAGGCTAGCTAAGCTAATCTTATCCTGGCTACAGCTATGTATTTAACTCGTGGTAGCAATCTTCTCGTCTAACTCTCGGCAAGAAATCAAATTATGTCGAATTATTCCTTTACATTGTTGTGTGTGCCTTTGCACAAATGTGCAGGTGTGAGATTGAGGTTGTGTTTTTGATCTAGTTGTAGTTTCCACAGCAAAATTTACATTTTGATAAGAGTTTGAGTGTTGAGGATTTGGTCTGGTAATTGTTGCGTCATTTGCTTACTCATAGCTCTTTAAAACTGTAATAACTGATTTTTTTTTGGCCACTTGGGGGCAGCGGAAACAAGTTTTGAACACAACATTGACATGTCCTCATGTTGATACAGCAAACTTGTCAGAAAACAGCTGCCTAGTTACACATCCAGCTGTTATGTAGCAACATTATCATTCATTTTGGAGTCGTGTTTCTGGCCACCTGGTGAATGTAAGTCCAACATTCACTCTCTTTTTTCTCTGTTTTTGGTTTCAACCAACTTCTGAGGGAAGAATCTGGCTCTTTAGCTGCTAAATGCTCCACCAGCTAGTCACTAACTATGTCTGTCTGCTGTTCAGTGCTGAGCAGGTAGTGTAAAGTGGGTTTTTAGAGCTTTATTGCTGAAAACAGCTGCCTGCAGCTGCTGAAAACAATGCTATAAGAGTGAGTGAATCAAAACGTTGCAGGTCAGCAGCTAAACAATGAGCTGAAACTATATATATATATATATATATATATATCACTATAAAGCTCTGTAAAGCCGAGGAGAGCTGTAGATAATTCTCTGTAGGTCATCACTACGAGCAACCCCTTTCACATTGTCACATTGTTTTCACATTGTCATTTGATACATTGTTAGTATAAAAGTATTGATTATAGCTGCTTTAAGTCTATTTAAATATGTTATATTAACATTTTTTTAACTCATTCTATTGCAAACACATTTGTAAATGTAAATGAAATCTTTTGCTGCTTTCACATAATTTTAACTTGCAGAACAAAACATTTTCATTGTAGTCGTAGATACTTCAGAGCATGTGTTGCTGAAGTTTTTCGCCGCTCTGCACTCTTAAACAAATCAATACGTTCATAGTAATTAAGGGCAGTCCAGTCTAGCCTTTTCAGCTCGAGCACCAAGAAGTGGGACTCCATTGCGACCACAGCGGTGCTATTACAGGCCGAAACCCTCTCTCCTTTCAAAAGAAGGGTAGATCACTTTTCCCAGGCACTCAATTCTAATCTCATTGGCTCTCATTTCTGCCCAGAGCCAATGAGCTTTAACCTTGTTAACCTAATCTGTCTCGCCCAATGACAGACAGGTGAAATTATCATGTTGCCTAAACACGCAGTGGCAGAGATAAATCATCCCAAAATACTGACTTGGCATGCCGCAGGGACAGCGGCCATTTTGGGCGGCCGTGATGAGTCTTTTAGTGGAGCTGTGAGGCTGACTGAGGCCCATTTTGGTGTGAAGTCTCTAACTCGCTGACAGGCCTCTTCTGTTCATTGTATCAGGCCGAGGTTAACAATGGGAAAGAGATTGAGTCCGTAACCCTTCAAATGGAGAGCGCTGTGAAATCCTCTCTCTCATCCTCGACAGTGATTTGTTCACTGAGCAGCAAGAGCGTGCGAACTCCATCAGTCATTTAGCCATTAGTGTCTGAGCTGGAGGTTATTCATATTTTGGCTGCTCTCATTTGTCCCAGAGGTCTCCGCTAATGGACACATATCCATAAATCTGTAGATACTAAGGTTGTTGTGCCCAAAAAGTATCTGTGTATTAAAAAATGTTTGTCCTTGGTGCAGCATAGGTCTCTCTGAATGAATTTTGCACACTCTTGTGAGAATTTAAAGGCATTTAGCCATGTAGTTTTGGTTTTAAATGCCCAGGTTTTGATCTTTCTTTTACAAATCTGCTGCCACCTCAATACAGTGTAGGTGAATGTAATATCACAGCACTGAAAAACTACATTAAAAAAATCAGCAGCATCTCTTTCCAGTAACAATATTCATTTGTACCCCAGGGGATATTTCTGCAGTTGCCAGGGGATACATGGAAAGATGCATGTGCATTAGTTCAGTTAATTTGAAAAACATATTGGTTGAAAAAATATATACATATCCACATATTTGTGTTTAGGAAGAAAATACAAATACAGATAGGATTACAAATTGTTGTGATGTTGGTTTTGGTATATTTATTTTCACAATAACCAATAAACTACCAGCTAAAGTAGGTCGACTGCAAAGGACATAACTCCCACCAACCTGAGTCAGCTGTAACACCTGAATACCAGAGAGAAGCAGAACTGTCTAAATGGATAGCTAAAAGTAATGAAGAAATTGTTCAAACGTAAATAATAATAATAATAAATATAATTTTATGTCACAAAAATATATGTGTATCTATCTATCTATAGCCCTTAAATCATCTTGTGACCCCTCAGACTAATAATGGAACCCCTGAAGTTGAACTGTAAATGAGTAATTAACAGATGAACAATATATCCTGTTAATATATTGTTTTAAATTCCCACCCCAACAGGCCATTGAATGCATCACGCAGGGACGGGAACTGGAGAGGCCACGCACCTGCCCCAAGGAGGTGTACCTGCTGATGCAGGGCTGCTGGCAGAGAGAGCCCCAGCAGAGGATGGTCATCAAGGACATCCACAGCCGCCTGCTGGCCCTGGTCAAGAACCCGCCGGTTTACCTGGACATCCTGGGCTAAAGCGGAACGAGAACTAACCAGGGAGTGGAGTTCAGAGGCTGGGGAGGTTGAGGTTTTGATTTGAGACCTAAAACTTTAATTCGATTACTCTTATCAGGGGTAATTACTTTAAACAGGTTCCTCTTGGTTGCTGCTTTTCAGCCTCGATGCTTTATGGACTAACAGTCTGCAGAGACCTTTTCCACTTCAGTTTTGCTTCATCCCGGCTCGACCCCGACCCCCCGTTTTCTGCCCCGTCATTCTCTGGAAACCTGTCAAATGTTTACCAAAGTGTTTAATGTTTATCTGAAGTGGGATCAGCCTGATGGAGGGACATGCATGGATAAGTGTTGAAGTAGCTGTATATTTCAGATGATGGCCTGTGGGGGGATTTTTTGGCTCTGCAAGGCCCTGCAAAGGTCTGTGAGCTGAGCTGTGGTACATTTTATACGACTCCACGGCCGACACTTGTGTTGAAAGGCAATTAGAAAATGAAACAGATGATTACAAGAGAGGGCACTTCACATCATGAGTCAAAAGTGAAAACCAATTTTTCAGATTTGAGTACAGCAGACAGTCATTTGTACAGTATAGTCACTGATTTTGGATAAGTTTTGATATGGGAGGTTATTTAAAGGCTTTCAGTAAATGTATATAAGATATCAGAGTTGTACAATCAAAACCTTCTAGAGCTTGTTTGTTTCTGACGTGTCAAATCCAGTGTATCATATGAGTATTTTTCAAAAAAAACGAGAACAAAATGTCATATATTAGCAGTGAAAGTGTGTGTTTACATTTAATGCTGTCTGTTTTGCTGTCAAATATGAACAAAAAAAAAACATCCCAAAGAACAGCAGTTTGACTCAGACTCAGGAGTGGCGTTTTGACCAATTAGCGGTGTTTAACATGCTTACTGTCGCGACCTTCACAATCAAAGCACTGCGGTGAAATTCGGTAAGGGGGTCAAGATGGTGGGGAGGTGCCACACTGAGATGGTTTCGGAGGTAACAGATGGATTAAAGTGAGTGAAACTCCAGGAGGAGAGGAACAGATGGCACTGAAACAGAGAGTGGAGGTGAGGCCACCACCACCACCATCATGGAAAAAAGAAATTCAACCAAATGGGGCATTTAGAGGGTGAAAGAGTGAGTGTACAAACCATTATGATGCCTATAAGTGTAAATACCAAATGTACATACTCTGTATTAATGTCTAAAAAATATATATCTTCATGTATTGTTACTCCAGCACTTTGTATATTGTCTGCCCTTAAAAATAAACAAACTTGATAAATAAAAATAAAAAATGGCCGCAGCCTGTGCAGGAACATCCCTGTGCATCAGTCAATCCATCATTATCGTATGCTTCAGAGCGAACAATGATTTGGGCTGCCGCCTGTACTTAAAGTTAGACATCTTAACAAGGCTATTCAAGAGCCTTCTATTATTTTGACGAACTAATCAGCAACCTGCGACGTCTCCACGGGATGCTCAGCAGACGGTTATTGAAAAGGAATAATCAAGTTTCATATTGCCTTACCGCCGGCCCTCCAGCAAACAAACACCCTCCAAAACCAAACCCCTCTCTGACTCACACTACCAACCCCCCCAACCCCTCACCACCACCACCACCACCCTTCCTCTATCACTCTGTATGCAGAGCGTCTCCAGGGAGTGGTAATGGATTGTGAGTAATGCTATCATCCCTTTCTCTGTCTCTTTCTTTCTCTCTTCCTCCTCTGGTGTACTGGGGATGCGGGGGTGGGGGGGTGAAAACACTTGGAGGACTCGTGTCTGGCTTATTGTTTCTTCTAGTGTCTACAAGCAGATTCTGGCCAGATAGGATTAGTATCTGTAGTGTTTGTCCCCGTCATCCTTAAAGGCTCCATTTGTGGTTTTAGAATGAACCTTTTTAATAAGCACTCGAGTCTGCAGCCTGGTTAGATATGGAACATGACCATAATAAAAGCTGGAAATGAGGCCATTTTTAAAATGGAACTCCTATTAGAGCTTTGCAGCGGGAAACTTTCCTTTTTAATCTTCCACCTCGTCGTATAATGCATGTATGCAGGATATTGATTGCTTATGGTAATTATGTCTTCTACGATAATGGAAGTGCCGATTCATTTAGGTCTGCGTCCACTGCAAATAATAAACCACTGTATGCTTTACTATCCATCCTGTAAGGCGGTGATTCCCAATCAGGGCTGCTTCTGCAGTTACCAGGGGGTACATGGAAAATTGTGAAGCTCAGCTAATTAAAAAAAAATAGAAATTCTGATTTTGATAATATATATATATATATATATCCACATATTTGTGTTTAGGAGAAAAATCAACACACAAGTAAGATTACAAATGTGTGTGTGATGCTGATCTTTATAGTTATTGACACAATAACGAACTACCTACTATGGTAGTCTGACTGTACGAGACATGCCTCAGTTTTCCACTAACAGTCAGCTGTAAGTTCATTAAGACTGCAGAAAGACTAGTTGGAAAAAAGCTAAAAGTAAAGTTACTGTAAATGGTTGAAACAACTGTCACTCAAAATGGCAGTAGTGCAAATGCAAACTTAGCCAAAACTACTAAAAAGTACCATAAAGCCATCCCTTCTATCAAAGGGCTATGATGAAGGGGTACGAAGGCCCATCTGGTAGGGCTGTGGGGGTATGTCGGACAAAAAGGTTGGGAACCACTGCTGTAAGGCGTTGGAGACAATGGCTGCACAAAATGTTCAAACAAACTGAAGCATTCAAATCTGTTAAACCTGACAGAGAAAAGAGGAGTGACAATGAAAGAAACTTAAACTGGAGGTTGCGGTTATTGAAACTGCGCTGTGTGTACTCGTTTAGTGTAACGGTTTTACCATTTGAGCTAAACTGTGTGTGCAGCCTGTAGCTTTTAAGTCCAAATGTTGTAATAATTCACGCTTCAAAAAGCTCATTCTGACAACTGCATTGGGAAAAATCCACATTTTACAAGTCATTTAATGTACAAGACCTCCTGCATCCTAACATTTTAAGTGAGGTGTAGATCATTTCACATCAGCTTGTTTCAAAGAATGAAATTAACTTTTTCTGCAGTGATAAGCATTATTTTTTATATTTTAACTTAAGATATTGACCCTCATTTCAAGGTTGCCTGAAACAAAAGCCTCTTCACCGGGAACAAGTCAAGAATCTCACACCAGTGGTGATCAATTAAAGAAAAGTCTGGTTTGAAGGCTGAATATCAGACTAAATTTCTTGCTGGACTGACCATTTTTGCAGTGTGATGTTTCACCTGATGTCAGCCAAGAGTTGAATTTCCTGCAGATAAATCTATTTTTTTGCAAATAAAAGCGGATGAGCAGACAGGAGCGATGATCTGCTCATCATGAAGGATAAACTCTTATTGTACTGTTCTGCCCTCTGCTGGTCACTCACACACACTGCTCAGACTCAGACTGATACTAAAATACAGGATCTGCAATTTGTCTGCCAACAAAAATAATATATTTTTGATCCAATACATTTTAGTATTTTGCACCTTTGCTTAAGATATAATGGTGATAAGTTGCACATCTTCATGTTTTATGCATGTATACAACAGAGCTGCAACGATTAGTCAATCAACAAAATTAACCAGCAACTATTTTAATAATGGAATAAGTGTCTTGTTCTTAAACATGAGGATTTGATGCTTTGCTTTGTGATACATGATAGTAAATTTAATATCTTTGGGTTTTGGATCGTTTGTCATACAAAAAAAAAAAAAAAGACATTTAAAGACGTCACCTTGGGCTGTGGGAAATTTAACAGGAATTTTCTCACTTTTTCTGTCAATTTATAGAGAAAATAATTTATTGATTAATTGATAATGAAAATAATCTTTAGTTGCAGCCCTATACAGTGTGTTCACACTCTTAATATACTAATAATTTGGACTACACTGTATATCAGCTAAAATTAGGCCGACTATAATCTTAAGAAATTGGTGAAGAACACATGGTACGAATGATAATGCATCTAGTCTGTTTCAAGACACGTGAAAATGATTCCAGGGAGAATTATTCCATTTATAAAAGGCTTACGTTTATTACACAAGTCTAGTAGAACAAAGTAGGAAATTACAAATTATACACAGCAAAGAACAAATAAGTATTTATACATTTTAAAGAGTAGTTTGTTGTCAACGGACAAGGAACAAACATTATTGAGCATTATATCAAAAGAAAGGTTGTATAAAACATTAAAAAAGGCACCAATAACTCTTTCAAACCCTTTTTTTGACACAGAAAAATTCTTGTTGTATCAAATGGTTCATCCCGCACTTGTCTTTGCTCTCTATTTCACCTTCAGTACACTGTATTTCAAAAAAAAAAAAAAGTTGTTACAAGAAAAGGGCCCATTTTTTTTACTGATAATTACAACGTGCATCAGCTTGTCCACTGAGGAGTAAACCAACAAGGTTCACATGAGGAAATAGCCTTCAAAGTAACAGTGGTCTGGAGAATTTCTGGGATTGATAATTTGGTCAAAATGAATGTAAAAATGCAATTCAGAAAAGCGACATTGATGTATCTGAGGTGGACGCCTCGACGCTCAGCACCTCTCAGCTTTATAACGGTCAAACTGCTGAAAACAAGTGCAGGCACAGAGCGGCTGAGAATGAGTGAGATGACAAAAAAAGAAAAAAAAAAAAGAACAACAGCAGCTCAGAAATAAACGAGTTCCTACTAGTTTGGCTTGATAGCAAAGAACCACATCAGAAGCCGGTAATGATGCAATTCCAAGAATCAACAGGGTCAAACCGAGGAACGCTGTAAGATGATGAGCGTAGAGAAAAAATCAACCAAAAAAAAAAATCGATCAAGGCTCGACAGGCGAGGACATAAAACAGAAACAGTCTGTGGAAACACCATTGAAGGCAAATACTGCTCTGCTCTGTGTGCCACATAAAGGCCGATGTGACTTTTATACTCTGCACACTAACCTTGAAAACATCTTAAACAACTCCCCTGCTCTAATCCAAAAGTGTGTGTGCTCTTTGTGATTCTACACATTCACTCTGCATCTGACATTTCTACTTCAGCGTCCAACACGGACATGTAGCACACCTCAGTCCCATAATATCACATACATGTTCCCCTCTTATTGAACCCTCTACCAGCACAGCTAAAAGTGTGCTTGTGTGAGTGTGTGTTAGCAGTGTGTTTCCTGTGGGCTGTGTGTACGGACTACTGGTGTTACTTGTGGATTTAAGTGTAAATTTGTGCCCTAACAGGCTTTAAAACATGTTTTATACAGATGAGCCTTCCGCGTGTTTGTCAAGTAAAAGTGTTGAAATCTGTACCTGCAGTATGTTAGTGCTACAAACAGAGATGTTTAGTAATGTGAGACACCCGTCTCCCATTAAAACCTATTAAACAATACTTCATTGCCTGTCTCTGAACCAGAGGCTGTATATACAGTACTGCTATGAGAATATTATTAATGAATTATCTAATTTATGCCTATTATGAAGTCCCTAAAGTTTTATTTTCTTACAACAAGTGAAACAATTGGAGATCATTTTAGCCAGTTTTTCAGATTTTTTTCTTATTATCGATTAATCTGCCTTTTTTTCCCCTCAGTTAATCAATCACAATTTCCCAGTGTTTTGTCCGAGCAACAGACCAAAACCTAAAGACATTTAATTTACAATCATGTAAAACAGAGAAGAAGAAAAATACGCACATTTAAGAGGCGGAAACCAGCAAATGTTTATCATGTTTGCCTGAAAAAGTGACTCAAATGATGTGTCACTTAATTAATCGATTTAAACGTATAATTTCAGCTCCGATACAGACAGGTGTTTTTAGAAAACAGAAAGTTTTGTTGAAAACCTATTGAAATAATCTCCCTGCACTTTTTTCACTTGTTTTAAGAAAGCTCAATAACAGACACAAATTACTTACTTTACTGAATTACAAGCAATAAATATAATAAATTCTATAAATATATAAAACAGTTATTAATTCAGTGGTAAACGTATAAAACAGTCTCATGGGACAACAAGATAACCACAGTATGTAAGGAGTGTTACTGCTTTGTTATACTGTACACGCACCAAAATACTTCAACACCACAAGACTCCCATGTTAATACGATCCCCAAACTACGACTAAATATACGTTTCCTCTCTCCATATCTCTTAATTCCACCGGTAGTTGTTAACGTTTGACTGGACTGAAAATATGAAACCACTAATTTTTTTTGTGTGTGTGTTATTGTACATGATAAATGTTCAGAGTAGATCTTATGATACGTGATGGAAGAACAAGAGAAAGAGAAAATGGTGCTGTTTGCTCAGAACATAAAAATTGTTGAGGACCTTCAGGGGGGCATGAGGCCGCTATAGCGTTGCCGTGGAAACGTACTGTTATAAAAATGGTACCTGTCTTTTAATCACCGCCGCTGTGTGTGGTAACATTTTTTTTTTCTTTCTTTTTTCTGTGGAGGGCAGATTGTGGGGTTCATAATAAGGCAGGCAATCAGAAAAAGAACCACACTGGCCTGCAAATCAATTCCAGTCCGCGCAGAGTGGAATCAATAGGTGGATATATAAGAGCTGGCAACCCAATCTGCATTATATTATGTAGAGTTGAATGAGGGTTGTCATATGCTGAAGACTGTTTTATACATAGATCAACCACACTAACCAGGTAGTCCAGTTACAAAGAATATTTTCAATAAATCTTTAATAAAGTAAAGGAGATTCTGGCCTAGTACATCTAAAAAAAAAAGCATTAAACGCAAACTGCAACATCTTCCAGTTTGAGATTTGAACTTGTCCTAGTAGTGATCTACTGTAAACACTGTAAAATGAAGTGCAGGTCTACGATAAAGGCACTCATGTGTTGTGTTACTACAGCATGCTTCCTTCAACCCAGAGCCTTTTTTTAAATGCACACTGATGAACATTAAGAATAAATTAAACTGACATTTGTACACGGCAGACATGTTTTCAGCCTCTCGCGTACGAGCTTAATGTAACATCAGAAAAAAAGGCTTCAATAAATGCGTCTGGGTCTTCAGCTTCTGAGTAAACACATGAACAAATACTTCAGGTGTATAACGCCGTTAAAAAAAAAAACGCTTTAGCACTTAACATGAAGCATCAAAATGAAAACTGTTGGTGTTAAACAAGCACTGCTGTCAACTGTTAATGGTCATCTGAGACAGACAAACAGCCCAAACCTTTCCTTTGGAAAGTGAATTTTGCGGCTGTTGGTGGAAAATACGCCATCAATGCTCCTTGCACTCGCACGTTGATGTGCGCGGCTGGTTGGAGCTGCTGCAGGGCTTCCACAGCAGCGGGGCGCTGAAAATGCCGATGATGCCCAGGTTGAGGATGACGCTGGCGCCCAGCACCCCGAAGGTCCCCAGGAAGGAAGGCGTCGCTCCGTGGGCCACGAGCCACGCCCTCCGCGTCGTCATGTCCGCTATCACGCCTTCCATCTGGAAGTGGGTGCCCACCACGGCGCTGACATGGAAGAGCTGGTGGCTGTGGCCTGTGTGACGAGGAAAATTTAAATATTTAGAAACTGCACACGCCTGAATGATTCACCTCTGCACTGCCACGTACAAACACCAAAACTCAAAGATGCAACGATTAGTCGATTTATCAATTAGTCAATCTACACACAATTAATCAGCAGCTATTTTGATAACTGATTAATCGTTTAAATCATTTATCCAGCAAAAATGATTAAATTATTCTCTGGTTCCAGTTTCTGAAACGTGGGGATTTGCTGCTTTTCTCTTGTTTTATATCCTTGTAAACTGAGTATCTTTGAGAGGACATTTAAACAGATGTCACCTTGTAATAGGCATTTTCCTTATTTTCTGATAATTTATAGCCTAAATGATTAATAGTTTACTCAGAAAAAAGGTTGGATTAATTGATAATACAAATAATTGTTAGTTGCAGCCCTATTTGCAGTGGTTTTTTGAATCTTTGAATCTGTTTTCAGTTTCTCAAATGTGAGGATTTGATTATTTTCTTGGTCATTTAAAATAGTAAATCTTCTACATACATACAAACATACATACATACATACAAACATACATACAAGGTGAGAGTGTAACACATTCATAGTCATAGTTTGTCTTCATTTTCCTTGCTGGCATCATCAGGATTGGAAGTATTAATCAGTGTATGCTGTGCAAAGCCAAACAAGCCACTTGCAACCTGTAACAACACCTGTGAAGGACATACCAAAGTAGTCGAAGCGCCCTGGGGCCAGCCTCTCCGGGAGGTGGGCGGTAAACAGGAAACAGGTGAGGAAGGCGAAGAGGAGGTGGTAACAGTGACTGGACAAGGCGTCGCTTGGGGTGCAGCTTCCCCCGCAGCAGAGGAGGCTCTACACACAGAAACACAGGCAGACTTCAAAATTCAATATATTCAGAAAATACTAGAAACCAACACATTTATCTCAAAGTCCTTCAAAAGTAACAGAGAAGATAAATACTGATTGATCAACAGGCAACATCAATTTAATATATGAGGACTTCTGTACCTAATGGACATTACTGTTATCAACACTGGTGTTTACAGCGTTGTTAACAGCATTTCTGACCTACTTAGGGACAAAAACACCCCGCAAACAAATGACTTGCGTATTGCACAAACTAATCATCACAGTGATTAGGGGAATAATTGATGGCAGCGATACATTTGTATTAGATTAAGAAAGGAAATCAGTTTCTGGGTTAGTGAGCCAAGTATTAACGCCTGGCACTAATCAGCACCGAGCACTTTCATAAGAACACAATCACACAAAAACAACACATTATGTGGCTTTTGCTAAATAGAGTAGTTAATGGTGAAAATTAAGGCTTTGTCTTTCAGAGAAGACTGCAAGTGTGCATACAGTATATCTACGCTGTTTAAATATGTGTAATATAAAAAAGCAAACCGGAAGCACAAATAGAAATGCCCAATTCTGACACTCACCCTGTAAAACAGAGGAACAGTGTCAAATATAAATGGAACGACAAACGCTCCCGTCCTTAGAGCTTTACTTCTCTGTGGGAACTGCAGCTCCAGGAACCTGTGGGGACAGACAGAGGGCAGTAATCACTACAGTTTTTATACATTTTTATCTATACAAAATAATATATATATATATATATATATATATATATATATATATATATAACAATTACCCCATAGTGACCCCATCCACAGACCAAACCCCAGACGGGATCTCATGTCACAATATGTGTGTATGTACGTGTGTATGTATGTATGCATGCATGCATGCATGCATGTATGTGTGCATGCATGCATACATTTTAAGAGTAAAATTCAAGCACTTTTCAAGCACTTTCAAGGTACCTAAACCAAAAATTTTCCGACTCTCGAGGCCATCACATCTAAATTATTACTATAAATAACAGGAGACAACAAACAAATATGACGACAGATCGTTTCATTTTAAATATTAAAAAGTTTTGGTTTACATGAGTGATTGTGTCGATGATGAAACACCAGATTATGTTGAAAATCAAGCATTTTTCAAGGAGTATATTCGAATTCAAGCATATTCCTAACCTTGAAAACATAACGGTTAAAATTAGGCATTTTCCAAACTTTCAAGACTTTGTACGAACCCTGTGTATATGTCGGCCGATATATTGGTATAGGTGTGTATGTCGGCTGATAAGTAAAAAAGAAATTGCAGTACAGTAATGCCAAACCAGGTTTGAGGTAATTTAGAAACAGTGTCATCATTACATAGTTTGTCAACCAGAGAGCACTAACAAGTTCATTTTTCAACTTTAAAATGTCCGACTCAGTATATATACAGTCATGTGAAAAACTTAGGACACCCTATGAAAGCCTGTGTTTTTTTTTACATATTTGGACATATGGATATTTAATATTAATTTTAACAATACTGAGAGATTCAAGTAATATAACTAAACAATTAAAACTGAAGAAACGACTGTTTAAAACTTTCTGTAAAATGTAATTTTAAAAAAATGCAATTTCTGGTGAGGAATAAATTAGGACACCCCCACATTTATTCCCACTTAAAATGGCTAAAATCACACACAGGTGTATCACATCAGGTGCACGTGATTAGAACATCGTTACTCAGCATTTTGAAGGAGGCTTGCCCTATTTAAACCTCAGACATTTAGTTTGGTGTGCTCCTGACTGTTGAAGTGAGCGTGAACACCATGGTGAGATCGAAAGAGCTGTCTGAGGCCATCAGAAAGAAGATTGTAGCAGTTTGAGTCTGGTAAGGGATTTAAAAAGATCTCAAAAGAATTTGAAATCAGCCATTCCACTGTCCGGAAAATAGTCTACAAGTGGAGGACATTCAAAACAACTGCCAACATGCCCAGGTCTGGCCGTCCAAGCAAGTTCACCCGAAAGCAGACCGCAAGATGCTAAAAGAAGTCTCCAAAACTCCTAAAATGTCATCACGGGACCTACAGCAGGCTCTTGCTACTGTTGATGTGACAGTGCATGCCTCTACAATCACAAAGACACTGTACAAGTTGTGCAAGGAGGAAACCTTTGCTCTCTAAGAGAAACATGAAGGCCAGACTGAAGTTTGCCAGAGAGAACGTAGACAAAGACCAGGACTTCTGGAATAATGTTCTTTGGACAGATGAGTCTAAAATTGAATTATTTGGACACCAGAACAGAGGACATGTTTGGCGTAAACCAAATACAGCATTCCAGGAAAAGAACCTCAAACCAACTGTGAAGCATGGAGGTGGAAGTGTCATGGTTTGGGGAGGCTTTGCTGCAGCAGGACCTGGCCAGCTCACCATCATAGAATCCACCATGAATTCTACCGTGTATCAGAGGGTGCTTGAGGAACATGTGAGACCATCTGTAAAAAAATGAAAGCTGAAGCGGAACTGGACCCTGCAACATGACAATGACCCAAAACATACCAGTAAATCCACCAAGGACTGGCTGAAAACTAAGAAATGGAGAGTCCTGGAATGGCCGAGTCAAAGCCCAGATCTTAATCCCATTGAGATGCTGTGGGGTGACTTGAAACGGGCTGTACATGCAAGAAACCCCTCAAACATCTCACAGCTGAAAGAATTCTGCGTTGAGGAGTGGGGCAAACTTTCCTCAGACCGATGTCAGAGACTGGTAGATGGCTACAAGAAGCGTCTCACTGAAGTTATTTCAGCCAAAGGGGGTAACACTAGCTATTAAGGGGTAGGGTGTCCTAACTTTTTCCTCAGTTAGAATATGCATTTTTGTTTAATGAGTAAAACAAGGTTAATTTGTTTTACCTGCAATTAAATCACTTTCTTTTCCAGAGATAAATAAAAACAAGATTAGACATCGATATGTGAACATTTCTTAATAAAGAACTGAATATTTAATGGGGTGTCCTAATTTTTTCACGACTGTAGATTGGTCACAATTAAAAAATATATATATTTTAAAAACATCTTCCACCTCAAACATCCTGTATCAGTTGGGCTATAGTTCTTACACCTCACAACTTAGTTTTCCTGTCTCAGTACAACCTGCAGTGGATATCATGTAATCACTACTGCTGCGCAAGCTTAAGACCCTTTATTCATATTAAAAGAATACAAAAGCACGCACATCCAAATACGATGAATACTAGCTGCTGGACAGAAGTACATGTGAAAAACGGAAAAAAATAAAGTCTGCACACTGTTCATGGGAGCATTATCTAGTGTGCAGACTTCATTTTTTCCTTCATTCTTATTACTCTTTGACTGTGGCATTGGACATTGGCAGAGCTGCACATAAGCGAAACCAGCTCTTGCCTTGATCCCCATAAAAGGCATTCTGTCACTGAGTCCTCACCATCACTCAACAATGCAGGAGTAGACCACAGCATAAATCAATTCCACATTAGTTTTATACTTTTAAAGTGTTTTTAAATAGATTTAAGCGCAAAACATTTATTTCAGAGATACATCTACCATAAGATGTTATAAGTGAATGTTCAAGTGCAACTGAGTTTCAGTTTACTGCAGATCAGTTGATAATGGCTTCATTTAAAGGCAGTAACATGCTTAAGGAATAGTTGGCAGTGGGTCGCCGTGTCTTTAAGAGCTGCTGAGCCTAAAAGAATTCCATTCGTCTGGGTTTCAGTGGAGAGTTTAAGTGTCACATGACGGTGTAAACGCTGTTTCAGAGGCGTTTCCAGCCTGCAGCCAGCTAGAACACAAGTCTGAGAGAAACATTAAAACCTTGTATTCTCCAGGCATAAATAAGTCGCATTTGTATTAATCAAATGCTGTTGCAGAGAAGTAATCTGTATTAAAGACTAAAGTAACTGTCCTGACATCTGTTTTCAATCCTTCGAACCTGTAGGCCTAATGTTAAAAGGGAAAATTCATGTTCAACAGTTACACGACTTTACCTAAACTCCTGAAAAGTAAGATTCCCACAAATCCCTAATTTAAAATGGATTTTACATTTCTTGGCCAGAGGCAGAGGCCTCTTACCTGG
Organism: Macquaria ambigua; assembly: GCA_008360985.2. Classification (NCBI taxonomy): domain Eukaryota; kingdom Metazoa; phylum Chordata; class Actinopteri; order Centrarchiformes; family Percichthyidae; genus Macquaria; species Macquaria ambigua. Next base: position 43,938 of record VMKM01000684.1, on the reverse strand, counting down.
AGTAGCAGGACAGACTGGTGCAGAACAGTGTGTTTCCAATGGCAATGGGGACAAAATGTTGATGGAGCCAGCTGTTCACCCAGCTGTCTGGTATGACATAGTATCCGTAGCTTATAGCACAACCTGAACACAAACACAGGACATTGAAAAAAAAATGTTAATTGATTTCACCTGAGAGGTTAATGTAATTCTAGAAAAGGTTTTTGTATAAACTTTTAGCTTCCTACCTCTCCTGCTTCATGTATATCTGAGTATATTTAGGTAAAACTGTCTTTGTATATATATATATATATATATATATATATATATATATATGTGAATGTATTTCTGCACATATCATTAATGCAAACAATAAAATCTAAAAAAGTGAAATTTGAGTTAATTTTGTGCAACTAATAGGTGTTTTAACACACACACACACACACACACACAAAAAATGAAACCAGGATGGCCTTTTGAGATCTAAATCTGTTTTTCAAAAGTGCTTGCAAGAGAGGCAGCACAATAATGCTACACAAACCAACACAGAGCAAACATTCACTGACGAAAGAAGAGTGAGGATAGCACATATAAATTCACAATGCTTATGTGGGGGAATTAGTGGGGGAAAAAAAGCATAAAAAGGCATTTAATATACATTTAAACACACCTAAATTAAAGCTATGCATTAAAATATTTAAACTTGCCCATTTGAGTATCTAAAGCCCCAACTTGTAGATGCTTGTTCTGGTGGCAGTGAGACAATCCACATACAGAAACAGTGCAGTCTGTCTGCTACAGTGCCTTTACTGATACAACCACTGGGGTTCGCCAAAGCAGAGACATTTCAAATTCCACACAATGTGGCTTTACAATTTCTTTGTGTTTAAAATCACTTAACATGACTAAAATGTGCAATTTCAGAGTTTGTTATTAAACCCAAGCAAATTATTTTCAGTGTTCTGGAGCAATTTGAAGACTTGCGAACAAAGGAAGCACAGAGTAGATAGAAGAGAGCATCTGCTGTACTGTGTGTTTTAATATAACCCCCCTCTATCAAAGCTCAGACTGTAAAGTTTGTCCTTTAATGTTTTTGTTCTGCAGTGAGAAAAACCCTCCTGCAGCTCTTACCCCTGAAACGGACTTTTGAACATTTCAAACTGGGCAAATCTGGGCACTAAGGAGCTTTTGTGGTAGATTAAGGATCAGTCTGCCGGGGACTACACATTTGTGAAGGGAATTGAAAAGGCCTTCAGTTGATGTTTGTTAATGTTTGACTCCTGGTCTGTAGGTGGGATCTTATATATGGTGCAGGGATCATAAACACACCCATAAAGACAAACACTACTGTGCAACTGTGAACATATACACTGACAATACATGCAGCAGGCTCACCTTTAAATACACATACACATGTGATTGTAAAGGTCAAAGGCAGACAAAATAAATCTGCCTTGCATGTATGTAAATAAGCAGACAAACTGTGACAGCAGATGCTGCAGGAAAAGGTTTATAAATGACCACTTGTGCAACAAGCTCTGAATTCTCACAAGACAGATGTGTTATTTGTTCATTCTTTGTTGAAATTCCTCTGTAAAGGCTGAAACTCTGACAGGGAAATGTTATTCATAGGAGAAATGCTTGTGGGGCCAAACAAACGCTGTCTGGGGCGCAGATAAGTCAAATTATTTCTCAGGAGGGAGGCAGAGAGGAGAGATACCATTACTTGTGGTTTGAGATGATATGGAAATCAGACATGCCCTGATCACAGCCACATGATAAAAGGGAAATTGATGCAACAATGCTTTGATTGTTCTGCTATGTCACTTGCACAGAAGAAAAAAAAAAGTTCCCTAAAAAATGTCATGTTAGAGTTCTTGGACATCTCAAAAAATCTCCAAGTAAGAGGTAGCGAAGAGAAGAATGGGGTGAAAATGCAAATTAACTGCTAATTAGACACCAAACTCCTTCAAAATAAATAAGAAAACAAGAATAGATTACACTTCAGAGTGTTTGCACTGCGAATAGAGTTAAGAGTCTGATTTTCACCCAGATTGTTGTTCTACTGACTTATTTCATAGTGTACACTTGCAGTGTCATATGCAAGTGTACTTGCTGTATTAAGCACATACCTCAAGTGAAACTCAACAACGGTTACTGAGAGACCTCAGACAATCAACGAGCCTTGTATTTTTTAGGATTCCACCACCGCGTCTGAAGCCTTACCCAGACTGTAGAGGCTGAGCGCTCCGTAGTCAAAGAAGTAGCAGATGTGGCGGGACTCTGGGGACATGGTGCTAAAGGTGTGTGCACAGCTGGAGGTGAAGGGGTAAATGCAGATGAGCAGCATGTACACCAGCAGGGGCCAGGTGTAGCTGTCGGTCAGGAAGTTCAGAGTGGAGCAGAGGACGCAGAAACGCCACAGGAAGTACCTGCAAATCACCATTTTGTCTCAATCCAGCATATCTATAATAATCAACAGATCAAAACTGACTTCTACTGTCCCATGCTTTTCAAGGCTGTTGCACTTGGAGTTTTCTGACATCCAGGACTCAGTCTCGTGTTTATTTTGATTCAGGCTTATCGGATTTTTGAGAATCCTGCCTCAACTTTTTCCCACCTTTCTAAATAAATCTTAATAGTATGTTTGTTTTTTTATTTTCTCTCCAGCACTACATAGAATTTAAGGGATTACATCTCAGATACTAAACAGAGATGCTCATACTTCTACTGATCTTTACAAACTCTGTCATGTTTTACAGCTGGAGAGTTAACGTGTGTTCATTTTATTGCTAGTTTTAGTCTTGGTCTTGAATACAACTAGCTTTGCTCTGGTCTAAGTCACAACATTGTCTTTGATAACAATCATGTCTTTTGTTCGGGAAAATGTATATCTATGCAAATATGTCACATTGGTATATAAAGTATAATATATCAAGTTTGCTACTTTTAAATTTAAAAACAAATAATAATTTTGGAACCAAGGTCCACACAGCAATGAATGGTCATTGTCTCATATTAGATGTTTTGGTGCAACAAGGCAATGATAACGCATTGCAAAAGTGCACCGAACAAAATAGACACATTAAATGATCATGTGACCAAAAAAAAAAAAAAAACAGTAATTTCCATGTTGTTGCACACACCATGTTGGCAGGAAGTGGGTCCAGATGTTGATCGTCTCGTTGTTCATCTGGAAGCTGCTGAGGACGCAGTCCAGCGCTGAGCTCCGCGGGTGACGGTATCCAGAGATGATGCTATCTTCCCTGAACACCTGAGGACCAAGCAGACATTCCAGGTGAGCAATTACACTGTACAAAAAGTCTGTTGAGCCCTGTGGGGAGACAGGCACTTTCCACCTGCTCCCATCTAAAAAAAAAAAAAAGAGGGCAGAATACAGCATCCCTTGAGCTTGCAAAGGATGTGCTGGACCATACCTTTGGAATTTATGACCTCTCACCATTACCGGAGAGTGTTTCTGTCTAAAACTAATTTCCTGTGCTCATAGTGTGTGCTTCAGTGCAGTGGTTCCAAGATTTTCTGGCCTGTGAACCCTTAAAATGAAGCAGTGTCTACTTGCAGCCCATCGTCACAGGTTGCATGTCTGAGTTTTTAAAGTTCCACCATTTATTGTTTTATTAGAATAATTGTTAGAGGCCAGAAATGGCAAAAAAAAATATTTCTTGTCCTAACCCCTGAGATTTATTTCGTGACCCCTTGGAAGGATCTTGACACCCAGATTGGGATCAACAGCTTCAGTGGTTTTCATTCTACCTTAATAAAAAAAGTGTCACATACTGACATTCATTTTGAGGAAGTAGTGAAAATCCTGCGCCAAAAACATGTCAGGCTGGTTCTAATTGGATTGGATTCCTAAGAAGGAAGATGTGAAGATACACAAAGATGACAAGAATGTAAATATTTTCCCAAGCTGGAGAGATGGGATATCAACTTGCCATTCAGAGCCTTTCTAGAGCCTTTCAGTAACTTAAGCTATGCCGTGCAACTTATAAGTCAAATAATAGTCTAATCAACTCAACTTACACCATACTTACACCAGGTATCTTTCTAAAATAAATATCTGTGTTCCTACTTTATCACTGACTGATACATCAACCTATACTGACTTTAGATAAGCTTTTACATTTGCTGCTGGTGCCTGATGGTGCAGTTTGTCTCTCCAGGGGAAAAGCCCTCTAGTACATGGGAAATGATGCGTTTTAAACAACAGTTTGTTTGGAATAAACAGACTAAGACCTACATCATAAACAGGACCAAGGAGACAAAGATGAAGATAAAGAAACTCAAATATTTAAACTATGTTACACAAAATCAAGGTTGCATGTTTTTTAGTACTTGACACTGAAATTGTTGACTGGAAATTGTGACGTAAAACCACTACAACAATGACTGCTTATCAAACATGATAAGGTCAGTACAGCCGGGTGGACGCCTGCCATCACAGATGCCTGAACTGCAGGGCTCTGCGTCCTGTTCAAGGACGGTCTCCCTGCCACAAACAGCTACCACATATCTTTCCTACTAAGGCGTGAATGTTGAATCTCATATAGTTGTCTGTATATATACACAGTACATTTGGGTTGGGCTTTTAGGAACAGGAAATTGTTTGTTCACAGTATATAAAGAGTGGGAGGTAAGACGTAGAAGTGTGATGAAGGTGCAGAGGTAGAGCGCAAGAACACTGGGATGATTGTAGATACTTCCTGTTAAAAACATAATAATAGGGATGTGCCAGTATAAAATTTTCATTTTACGATTATTGTGGAAAAAATAACACGGTAAATGAAACTTTACTGAAATACTACTATTAGCTGAAATAGTAAAATTACTTCAAACCATGTTTGTTTGGACTCTGCAAAAGGACTAACACCAAACACACTAAAAACACCATAAACAAAAGCAGGTTGATTATTAAAAGTTGACCAAACTTAATGACTTTGAATGCATCATAGTGTTTGTTGCCCTTCATTCACGTTTTCATACATAGTCTGACTTCTGATGCCTCGAAATGAAACTCCTGAGCTCGTGGTCACGTCATGGGAAGTTGTGTACACGATATGCTGGTCGTGAGAACAGCGCTGCTAAGCAACGGCAACATGGACGCCAAAAGACTCCCCCTTGTTCTCTTGACATTATTCGTTTCTTTACAAAAAATGTTGAATTACTTTCTATCTATATCAACATTTTCCTCAGACATATTATAATATTACAGAAGAAAAACTAAATGACTAAAATTACAATATATTAACTTAAGATCCAACAAAAAATTAACTTCCATGGCCTCTACTATTTCTGAAAATGTCAGCAAACATGTCAGAACTTGTGAACTCTGAGCTTTCCGAAAATTTCCACTTCTGAGGTTGGGAATACAACAAGAGGGGCGTTCATGTCGATTCTTCTCATAAACACGGCAAACACGACCCCATGTGAAGGCACCATTCTTTTGGGTATTTATTGTTAAAATCATGTTTAAAAGCTCGTCAAAGTGCACAAGAAAGCAGTGGATCGTGGCACAGTTATATTGGGCTCTCAATTTAGCACTGCCCGTCCTTCTGCACACTACGTCCGCATTACTTCCTACAAATACAGCGGGCAGAGCTGAAGCTTACCTTCGGGACCTGGTGGATGTCAAAGAGCTGGGGGAGCTTGATGCTGAGCATGTCTGTGGGCAGTCTGATGGCACCCCTCCCTCTCTGACAAACCTCCCTGAGCCTGGCGCGTCCCCCACGACAGAGGACTAACCAGACAGGGTAGTCAAATACGGAGATCCGGGCCTTTTGTCCTGGACTGTCTGGCTCCCATTGCAAGCAGCGTCCCCAGCCCTGGCTCCACCCGCCTCCAGCGCCACTACTGGCCCCGATCCCCCGCCACACTGGAAACACTGCAGAGACACACAGCAAACACAAACAATAAGACACCAAAATCTTGATTTCTCTACACTGACTTGTCATCAAATTCAGAACTTTGAGCTTTGCATGGTCAGCCACCTGCCGACATTAGAGATCTACTGCAGTCACCAGCTGGTCTCTGAGGTCTTCTGATCAGGGTTTGTTGGTTGTTCCTCGTTCCAGGCTTCAAACTAAAAGGAAGAGACTTATAATTTGGAACCCTCTCCCTTTGGACTGTGGCGGCTGTGGTGTAAAAAGTATGATCCTTTACTTAAGTAAAAATACTCCATTACATGTACAAGTCCTGCATTGTCACATTGCAGTGGCCTGCGATTGACACAGTTGCAACATATTTGATTTCTTAACATTGTGTTTTAGGTTCATCTTTGCAACGATCATCACAGATGGTGCTGTATCAGCGTTAAAGTTTATATGACCAAGTGTGATGTCTTTGTTGACTGGAGCAGACACTGAGAACAATCTCTTATTGTGGCTGCTCTTGAAACATACCCAGACACTGATTTGAAGAATGCCTGGCATTGTCACATTGCAGCGGCCTGTGACTGAAAGCATGCGTGTAATAAGAACATGTTTGCGAGAGCCAAGAACATTCCTTCTCCGTCAACAGGAGGGGAACGTCACCAGATAACTGTCTGTTACACCACACGTTTCTACCTTTACAGACAAGCTGTGCTGTGACAATATCTGGCTGACTAACAAAGACTTTTTCTAACAAACTTAACAAGTATGGACATTTGCAACTGAGCAAGTAGAAAGCATATTTTTGGAAGAAACCCCTGGGGTTGAATTACTTAAATATAAAAAAGATGTACTTATAGTGACGAAAACATGGGATTCATTAGTGTGTACATTTGTATCTATATTCTGTATAATTTTAAATAAACCAAACTTAAGTAAAACATTTTTTTTATTATTTCTATGCAACTCCACCCTTCCTTCTGTTTTAAAAAATTCACTGTGAGATCAAGCTCTGCACTACAGCCCGACAGATACACCAGCATGGCCGTTATTAACAGCCTATCACAGATATCAGTATCAGCATACTGATATAATGTAATAGCTGACATTTAACAAGAATTTGCGGTACAAAAAGGCAATAGATACAATGGAGGTGTTTGTTTGCATAATATGCTGGACAAACTTTAACATTGATGTACTCTTCTTATTTGTTATGTATTGATCTCTTTATATCGCCTGTATCATTCTTTTTTATATTACTAAACAAAATGTGGTGAAAATAAAGGAAATGGGGGGAAAAAAAGAAAAGAAATGCCAAAAGGTAATTTAGAAATAGTGTCACCATATATTAGTTTGTCCACCAGAGAGCTCTGAAAAGTTTTATATTTTGTTCACAATTCTTTAATAACTATATGTCAGGGGTCCTTTTTGTTATCAGTTTACGATAAAAACAAATATTGGCCCGTACATTGTTATCTAAAATATCGATAGCATCGGCCTCACAAATCTAGTATGGGTCGGGCTCTAATGTGCATTATGAAAATAAACATAAACCATTAATAAATTAAATTACAATTATTTCATATACTTACAAATCCCACGTCTTTCTGTATAAAAATGTCAAGTAAGGTCTACTGCCTGCTCTGCCTTTATGTCATTAACACACCATGACTGTCAACATAAACTGTAATGTAGGGACATTTTTGTTTAGTTTTAATTTTATGGTTGTAACAGAAACTAGGTCAAATACAGATATATATATATACACACACACATATACACACACATACTGGTAGTCTAATCCCAGACTTGATTGCTTGTCCTCTCTGGCAGTGTGGGAGCAACAAGAGGGGACCGCCGCTTACTGCAACCCAGCTGCAGGGCCCGGCCTGTTAACTGTGACAAAGTGAGCTTTGTGGTGGCTAAAGCCTTGAGAGTACAGGGGCCAAAGGATGACTGTTACACGCTGCACTGGATGGAAATGAGGCTTGACACACACACACACACACACACACACACACAGTATTCTGCCATGGCGAACATGCACAAATACTCTGATCACTATCACGCATGCACACTGGTACAGATCCTGCATTCATCACGGCTGGAAAACATCGGAGCGCGCGCACACACACACACACACACACACACACACACGCACACACACCACAGCTTGTGTTGATGACAATTGCTACGAAAAGCCACTGGGTTCACTGCAGTGTGAAAAAAATGCTCATTTGAATTCAGATCATTAGCATCATGTGGTGAGATTGGGATGTGTGTTTTGTTGTGTTTTTTTGCAAGCTGTGTGACTGATTTGAATGGCATCGTCTATGCATGCAACATCCATATCAATTAGATTATAACTGGCTATGGGAGATGGAAGATGAAAGAGGGGCCGAACGCAGCAAAAACAGCACTTAATCAGAGTGTCGAGCTCAGGACCGGAGCCAAAACTTCAGCACAACATGCTGACCCTTCAATAAACAAGAAGTGGCTCAATAATTGATGATAGACCAAAAACTCTGGTCTATCAACTTAACTTGCATTAAGACTCATCTCTTCAAGACGAAACACACAGTAGGCCTACGTGAAGCTATAAACACCTTCTCTGACTTTTCACAATCAGTTTCCAAGGATTTACGAAACCAAAGATGTTACAGACGGTGTTGACGTGACACATCATACAAGCATGCATAGGCGAAAAACATACTCCTCTTCACCCAACCCTTCTTTCCTAGGTCATCCTGCTTCACTTGATGGAATAACTGAGTCAGACAGCAAGCCCTGTGCTCCACTTTCTCTCCTGAGACGAAAAGTCAGCATTCACATGGTATAAAACACATGGATCTGTGTGGCGTTAGACAAGACACATATTCAGGCAGCCCAGACAGACCTATAAGATGGGGTTAAAAATCTAATGCTTTCCCTTTGTAGAGCCTCTCTAAAACTTGGCTGGGACCAGGACTTTTTGTGTAAGTGGTTTATTAAATCTTGTACGCATTCTCCTTCAAAAGATAACATCCACCATTAGAAGATGACTGCGGTTTCCTGGAGATTTTGAGGAAAAATAAATCTGGCTCCTCCTGTGCAGCACTTCTGAGGAAGTCATGCTGAGACGAAACAGAAGGTGTCTTGTTTTGAGGTAGTCTTATTTGTAGAGATGATTTAAGGACAGTTTGCTCTAGATGTTTAGTTTGCAGGCAATGTCTATGTGAAGCATTCCTTTTCAAAAATCAGTCAGAGCACAGTGTGTTTTCATTAAGCATGATTTAACCTCTATACCAGGGGTTTTCAAAGTGTGAAGCTGTGGGCCTCCCCTCAGACAAAGCTTGGAAAAAGGTGCCCCCTCACCCCCCTTTAGTTTACTTGCTTAGTTTCGCTCAATTGCTGGATGCCTATGGGATCATGATTATGTTGTTTGATCCCATAGACACCCAACAATTGAGCCAAGATAGCCTAATATTGCTGTTTGACACAACTTCAGAATACACCAAATACATATAAAAGGTCTGTCCTAAGGCATTAATTAGTTTCTGACTCTGGGAAAAACTCAGTCAAATTCCCTAAAACTACTGTAGCTCTGAACTATCTCTTTAACCAAATCACACACATTCAGCCGTCTTCACTTTTGTGCTTATTTCAGGCTTTTAGCCTTCAGTCTTTTCTTCAGCTGGTTGAACACATGCTCATTTGGACTTAAGGCATGTCACTGACTTGGCCAATCAAGAGCGTAGCATTGTTAGGCTCTAAAGAAAACTCCTTGGTTGCCTTGTCTGTATGTCATATTTCATTGTTCTAAAATTGGGGGGCTAAGTATAAAAAGCACTACATGCCCTACACTGCTCACCCAAAATGATAGTGAACACCGTCTGACATACACTTTTAAGGAAAAGTTTGACATTCAATACCACTCTGTACACTAATAGGAAAATGGCAAATTGTCATACACTTGAGTTTTTTGAAACGGCTTAAACAAGATAAAATGTGTTAATTATTAGTGAGCTTTAGAGATGCTGGTAGGCAGATTCGGTTACCTTTGGACAGAGCCAGGTGAGCTGTTTCCCCATTTCCAATCTTTATGCTAAGCTAAGTTAGCCAGCTGCTAGTGGTAGCTTCATATTTATCGTACAGACATGAGAATGGTATTGATCTTCTCATCTCAGTGAGAACACAGATAAGTGTATTTCCCAAAATGTCAACTTTTCCTTTAAAGCTAAAAGACAGGACTTTTTATCTAAATACATCCTTAAAAAAAAAAAAAAGGGATCAAAATCGATTTAGCAGAATCAGAGATACTGTCTTTTGCAAACTTAATCCAGGTGTGTTATGCTAGTAGCGGCTAACGTAGCATCAAGCCGCTATAGCCTCAAGCAGATGAGAAGCAGGCTACAGAGGTCTGGTAAGCTCACTTCTTCCGAACTCCACACCCCCAGTTTTTTTTCATTGTCAAACTTGTAGTCTTCACCCCCAGCCGACACTGACTCAAGTGACATCACTTTAGGCGATTTATCAGCCTTCACACATCTCCCTCTGAAGCCACAAAACACTTTATACAACAGTAGTGCTCTCCAAGGCCTGTAAACAGACAGTGAAATCGGTGAAGTTCCCCTGTAATACTTTGTGAGTGAAGTGTAGTAACAAGATACCCATTTCGTTTTCTGTGTGTACAGAGTGCCGCTGATGCATTGAAGGGTGTTTACTCAGCAAACATGGGGAGGAATACGAGTCTAATGACATGAAAGATATATTTTCTCTGACGGCTCATCATGTGATTAACGGCAACCATGAAAACATCTCTTTCACCTCCAGACTGCTGTTGTTACCTGCAAGTCCTGTAGCAATTCTGAATTGACCCAAACAACACTTCCTTCCTTTTTTTTTTTTTCGTTCTTCTCTTGACATCTGAAATTCTTTCCCACTCGCTCGTGACCTCTCTCAATGGGCGTCTTTATTGGTCAGAGGCTGACAATAAGAAGTCTATGCAGAGAACATGTTGCCCACGCAGATGTACACATGTGCTTTGTACTGCTGCATGCACGACAGCCTGAGCTCATGGTATAGCACACTCCACTGTCCTGCTGAAACATGTTCTGCCCAGGAGAGGGCAGCCCAAAAAAATGCATGCACAAGTTATTGACTGATGGATTCACTGATGGTTAATTTCTTAAAAGGAAAAAAAGTTTTATTCTGTACTTTTACAATTAACTTTTTTGTGAATTCAAGAGTAATTGTGTGGCATGTAGTGATTATTCATTATGGTTAGTCATATACCACAAACTTTCATCCGTGATTCACTACAGTATTTGTCCCAGAATCCCTTTCAGCGATCAGAGAACATGCCCAAACGTGCTACATCCACCTGTTTGCCTTCCACATTGGTCACGCATGCAATCACGAGATCCAGTTTTTCAAGTTGGGAAGATAATAAGTATTACTCAATGCATAAGTTGTCTCTGGCTGCACTGAATTACAGTATGATCCGTTAAGACTACTGTCAGTGGAGAAACTGGTATCTCTACAATGAATTTTCTTCTCATTCTTGAACATAAGTGCAGAAAAGTGACTCTAGGAAGAAACTCTTGCTCTTTGGTTTTGGGAGACAGAAAACAAAAACTGACATCTGCTGCCGGTTCATTAAAATATCTCAATGTGACATCATGCAACAACAAAAGTAATAAACCCTACCAAACCACTAAACAAGCCCACAAATGGAATCCTCCATTTTTAACAGAGCACACACATTTAGGTTGTTTTTTTCTTTTAACTTCATTAAAGCTGAAACGCTTAGTCAATCAACATATCGCCAACAATTCTGATAATTGATTAATTGTTTAGAGTCATTTATAAAGCAAAACTTCTAAACGTCGTCTGGTTCTGGCTTGTCAAATGTGCGTATTTTAGGCTGCAACTAATGATTAATTTCATTATCTGTTATCAATTAATCTGCCAATTATTTTCTCTATTAATCAATTAATTAATTTAAAAAGTCAGAAAATAGTGAAAATGCCTGTTTCATTTACTTTCATAGAATACTTATATATGTCAAAAGATGAATTGATCATTAAAACTGTTGCTGATTAATTCTCTGTCAATCTACCAATCGTTTCAGCTCTACAGGATCTGCTGCTTTACTCTGTTCTATATTAATGAAAATTGAAGATCTTTAGGTTTTAGACAAACAAAACCAGCTATTTGAAGAGGTCATCGTGGGCATTTTATAGACTAAATGATTAATCTCTCATAAGAAAAATAATCCTTGCATTTTGCATCTTTCATATCCTCCTACAGCACAAACTACTGCCCTCTGACCAAGTGTTTGAGGTTACTAGTATTTGAAACTTTTTAATGGGGTAACCCAGCACACGGGAACATACGCTAAACCTTGTCATGAGACATGTTTTATAACTTCCCTCTGTTTGCTTTAAGTCTGATGTTATGCTGGGTTTTTTTTTCCTTGGTCACCCCTCTTCCTGGTAAGATCACAATGGATAACTGCAGGAACAAGTAGTAAAACCTGGATCTGTTTTTTTAAGACAAAACCCATGTCTCAATACTGACAGTGAGCATGTTCATTTGGCTTGCATGTGACTGTTGGTACTCTTTGACAAATAAAGGGAACACGATGTCAAATAGAAACCAGTCTCAACTCATAACTAATATGAGGTAGTATGAGGTCATACATTTAAGCATGAGACAAAAGACTAAACTGTCTGGGTGTTGTGGAGACATGTGCACTCTTAACCCCCTCTCTCCCAGGAATGTTTTATTTTATCCTCAACCCCCACCTCCCCACTTCATTCCTCTACTCCAGTACCTGCACCCGACTATCAACAGTTTACCCATGTTCACACACAAGAATTTTCCTGTCTAACCTTTTTTATCAGCTGCAGTGAAAGAAAACAACAAATTTCAACAGTTTTTTTGGCTTCAAATTGACATGGGGCTGCAACTAATTATTATTTTAATTATCAATTAATATGCAGATTATTTTCTCGATTAATAAAGTCTTATCTAACAATCAAATAAATCTCAGAAAATAGTGAAAAATGTCTACCCCAGTTCCCCAGAGTCCAAGGTGGTGTCTTCGAATGTCTTGTTTGGTCCAACCAACAGTCCAACACCCAAAGATATTCATGATTAAGGAATACTTAAAATAGTCTTGTTGATGGACTAATTGATACTGATAGCAATTAACCGTTTTGATCTTGCAGGGGAAGTGAAAGTTACCTCTTTGTTACTGCAGTTATCCATTGTGATCAGTAAGAACACATGGGAGGTGTGTTACATAAGCTTGAGTAGTCCTTTACCATGAGATGTCGACACTTACCAGGAAAGAGGGGGTGACCAAGGAGGGAGGAACACCTTTTGAAAAACATTCCAGCACGACTTCAAACATATAGCAAAAAGAGGGCAGTTATTAGAGCTGAAAATCTAAAATGAGATGTGCATAACTCTTAAAAAAAACTTCACGGGTACAATTCTGGAAGGTGACAAACATGTAAATACAAAAAAAAAAGTGTCAAACCAAAAAAAAAAAAAAAAACACATTTCTTATTTGAGCTGTAAGCTGGGAAAGAAGATACCAAGTCCATGTGGCAACTGCTTACAACATGGACAAAATCCAAAACGTCTCCCAAGTTGGAAAAAACAGCTAAACCCTGCAAGTGTATTTCGCCTGGACACATCTCCAGAGCAACCATTTAGGAAAAACACGCTAGTCACATGCAGCTAATTCTCAGAATGACTTGGATTGTCTCAACCCTTCAACCCCATGTGTGGTTTTTTTGTTTCCTCTTCCCGTTCCCCCTTACTCATTACACACGACTTCCCAGGAATTCCTTTAACATTAGCCTACAAAAAAACTAGTTCACTGATGCAGTAGCAGCTCAAGGCAGTGATGAGGCAAACAACAGCTTCTATTGAAAGGAGTCAAAGCAGCAAAACTTCGCCTCAACAATGCAACGATGAACAGCGAGGAAAAAAACATAATCTTCGCCTATTTGTCACACAAATACTTTTAGTTTTTCGACTCACCGCGACCCTCGGGCATGCGGAGGTTAAAGGAGTCCTACCCGTCCGTCTCCGTATATAAAAAAAAACCCGCTAACAGCTTTATCGTGTGACAACTGGGGCTGGGTGCCTTTCCTTTCTCGTCTCTCGATTTTGTAATTGTCTCTGGTCCACGGCCTCTTTTTCTCTTGTCCCGCGCGAGCCAGTAGGAAGCGCCGCTCGGTGCTCACGTGGATCACTGGAGCAACAACAACACGAGCCATGTGTGTGTGTCCAACGGCCGTGCGCGCGCTACTGGTGACATGACAGGGACAGATGTAAAAAAAGATCTTACAACGAAAAACCAAGCAAAATGAAGCTTTAAACACTGCAAATTTAGATTTTGTAGTGGTTATTTGGTTTCATATACAAAAAGCCTCCCTACATATTCAATTTTTTTTTCTTGCCTTTGTACACTTTAAGATATTTTATTGATGCTCTAGCCTGCCTTGATTTATCCTTGTAACACTCTTGCTAGCTTGTTTTTAGCCACGTTAGCTTGGCTTTAGGGATGGTCAGCAGTGGTGGAAGAAGTAGCTACTCAGATCTTTTACATAAGTAAAAGTAGCAATACCACTGTGTAGAAATACTTTGTAAAAAGTGAAGTCATGCATTCAAAATTTTAGTTGAGTAAAAGGACAAAAGTATTGGGATCAAAATGTCCTTTAATGTACCAAAATATATTAATACGCTGAATCTGCAAAGTAACTAGTAACTAAAGCTTTACAATAAAAGTAGTGGAGTAAAAAGTACAATATTTTCCTCTGAAATGTAGTTTTGGCTTTGTAGAACAGAACTGTTTGATGGATTGCAATGACAGTAGTGATCCCCTGACTTTTCCTCCAGCGCCACCATTAGGTTGCCATTTTTGTTTTTTGTTATTTTTAGATGGATTGTTACAAAATTCGCTACATATATTCATGGTGCCCAGGGGATGAATCCTAATGACTTTGGTTATCCCTGACTCATCTTTTAGTGTAAAACATTTCATGGTGATCCATCAAATAGCTGTTGAGATATTTCAGTCTGGACCAAAGAGGAGGACCGACCAACATTGCCGTCCCTGGAGCCACGAGGCTAGCCTAGCATGGCTAAAAACATACTGTAATGACTCATGATAGTACTGACCTAAGTGACCAACCAGTGATGTCAGTCACCCATGATAGTTAAATACAGGAAGTTACTCAACATTACTCAGCGAAACCTGTTTAAGCCTCTAAATGTCCTCGTCAAAGTTACACAAATTCCAGTTACCTTTAACTTATTTCTACTATTATCACATGACTTCGACGAATGAGAGCCTTCATGTGAAACTGTGGGGATACTCCTTTGTCCGAACTCTGACCAGGGAGGACATCCTGTTTTAATCTGCAGAAGACAAACATCCAGTTTGCGTCAACACAACTTTCTATTCCATCATATTTCTGCAAAGGTCTTGTTTTGAGTTCATCCAAACCCAGAGCAGTGTGACATGAAACACATGAGGGACACAAAATATATTTTAGTTCCACACATTCAGTACAAGCCCTGACAACAGTAGAACCCCCACCCTTCCTCCCACTTATAATACATTTCCAGAATATGTTTACTTGGTCATCATTAGCTATAAATAAATAAAGTGTAAGATCAAAACTGGACTTAGCATGGCTGAGGCAAGTGCTGCACCTTGCCATGCAGTTATTGCCCATGACTTAATGTTCTTGACAAAATAAGTAATTGATTCCAAGTGTCATGTTTCAAAGAAGCACAGTTATACTCTGTCAAAATGTGTATATGTCCAAAGCAAAAGACACACCCTAATAACTTCCACCTTTATATTACTCTGAATTCTTAAAATAGCAGGGTGTATCCAGTAGAAAATAAAAACTTTATTGTTCCAGTGGGAACATTTCAAGGGACTGTTACCACCTCCTATTGTGATTTCAGCAAAAAAAAAAAAACCTCTCTCCTGTTTACAGCGTGTGAAACATTCAGCTGCTGTACTACAATTAATAAACAATGCCATATTTCACAGAACGTGGCATCTCTGCACTGGCTCCCTGTCGGTGTTGTGATTACAAAGTTATTGTGATTACTTTGGAGCCAGAAGGAGCCTTTGCTCAAGGTTGTCCACATGTCTACTGCACATGTTCCTCCTCTCTCCTTGAGAGAATCATGTTTGTCTTGTTATTGCACTGAGACATGTCAGAGAATTTGCTGTTAGAGCTTCTCACTTCTAGTACCCTGATTTTTAAAGTTGCCTTTTGAGTAATTTGTTTGTTAGCTTAGTTTTATCTGGTTGTCTTGTATTATATTATTTTTGTGTAAGGGACTTTGTAACTGTGTTTTGAAAAGTGCTATACAAATAAAGTTAATGATAATGTTAATACTATTTATAAATTGCTTATCAAAATCAGCAATCAACAGTGATGGAAGAAGTACTTCACTTAATTAAAAGTAGCAATATCACACTTTTGAAATACTCCATTACGAGTAAACAGCCCTGCATCAGAATGGCCCCTTTCCCATTGTTATATTATTGGATTATCATTATTGATTTATTAACATTTAAGCAGCATTTAATGTTTTTGTTGTTCAGTGTGGACCTAGCTAAACTACATACCACTGGGTAGTTCAATTTATAGCAATGCATATTTTAGTAGCAAATCATATGTTTTTTATGTAACATTTTCACAGCAAAAGTAACCAGAAACTATAAATTTCAAATAAACGTAGTGAAGTAAAAGGTGTCATTTTCTATCTGAACTGTGGTGAAGTACAAGTAGTAAAGTAGCAGCACATGGAAATACTCAAAGTACAAGAACCTCAAATTTTACTGAAGTACAGTGCTTAAGTAAATGTAATTTGTCACTGAAACAGCTTTACAAAAGCATAAAACATAAAATAATAAGAGGAAGAGTAAACAAAAAAAGAAAAAATAATTGGGAAAAAAGCATGAAAATAAAAAAGGAATAAAAAATATATTCTGATTAAGATTATTATTATTATACATTGTAAACGTGCATACAATCTGTGCTATAGCATATGAGAGGTTCAATACCCTATTATATGTGTTTATTACTTTGAAGTAAGAAAAAATGGCTGTAATATCCCTGATTGTTTTGGAAGCACTATTTGGCAAAGACTTGTTCAGTTCCTATAAATGGGAGTGACTTACGAGTAAAAACCTCCAGGGTCTCTTTACGAGAGGAAGGGAAGTGAGTTTACTGAAACATAAGATTTTAGAAAGAGAAACACTCTGTCACGGTTGGTGTAACTGCGCTGTTGTGATGGGAAACTGCTGCCAAACCAGCAGGACACACAGAAACCTGGTCTGACCTTTCTGCTTCATGTGTCCGATGGGATCATTGTAGGCTCAGATGAAGGGGTTCCGGAGTGTGGAGAGGGAAAAGTAAGTGAAGAAATTATTTTCTGAGAATAGAAAACGTATAATTCCATATTTATTCCCCAGTCGGGCCCATCCCTGTAGTACCAAAAATCCCCCCCCTCTTCCTCTGCACATTCCTGCAGTAACCGAAAGAAAACACTACTGGATCCCCCAATGTCAAAATCCCACCCTCAGGGCAGAAACTTTTTTCCAGTGGATGTGGCAAAGAAAAAAGCCTCATTTTTCACTTTCAGGAGACAAGGCAGAGAGGACAAGAGCCCCAGCATCATTAACATAAGAGCAAACATGGATGGCATTAATTCGGAACCAAATGCATTACCATTTCTAAGAGATTTTACACAAGAAAATGATTAATAAGCCGCACATGTGCAGTCCAAACATGCCCAAAAGACAAATACTGAGAAGTTACTTACGCATAAACTCCAGGCAGGCGAGGCATTTCCCCACAGCGAGCACAGACCCCTGCATGGACATTTCTCAGACAGATCACAGGCGCTTTTAACTAAGTTATAAATCTAACTAATGGGTTTCTTGTATGTTTAAACCTCTCATCCTGTCCCAGCAGCCCAATCCGTCCACTATGAAGTCCCTGCAGCCCCACAGCTTCATGGGCTCACAGAAAGAGGATTGCCTTGGGTCAGTGAGGTTTCCCAACCCCCTTACCCAGCAAAAAAAAAAACGGGCCAGCACCAGTGCCAGTCGTCTTCTGTTGGGGTGGCACTGACCCTGCTGCCAGGGGATTGGTTATTCTGTGTGCTCGGTCAGTGGTGGGCATGGGGCCCGGGACAGAGAGGAACACAAGAGGTGGAAGAGAGAGAAAAAAAAAGGAGAAAGAATGGCACAGGGAGACCTAGTTTGAGAGAAATGCGGAGGCAGGGTCCTTGCAAAGACTTCACGACGAGTTCATAGGGGTTCACTTAAGGTTACTGTAAAGATTTTAGACTCAGGATATGTATGGAGGCTGTCCCCAACTGTTATCTTCATTCTTGATTAACCAATCAGAAAATAGCCAAAGCTGACGTCTCCAAATTGCTTGCTTTGTACAACCAACAGTCCCAAACACATAGATATTCAATTTACAATCACATCAAAACAGAAAAGTAGAAAATCTACACAGCAAATGGTTTGCTTGATAAATGTCTTAAATGTCTAACGGGGGACTCCAGTCATTTACTGTTATGTTTTGAAACATTCTCTTTTTGAATATTTGGACATGTCATGTAGCCATCCTGGTTGTTGTTACTGTCTAGTGTCTTGTAAGCATACATGGGCTGGGCACCATCTGGTGAAGGACACCCAAATAAACAAATCAACCCACAAAGTTGGGAGACTTGCGAGAGACACATAAAAAAAAACAAGTCAAAATGAAGCAGCTGATTCCTGACTTTTAGTTCCTAGCACGGACTAAGCTCCAAAAACACTGGATCCTACATTTCCCATGATGCAGTGACATCTTACATTAGGCCCTACATGCCTGGTAAACGCCTACATGTTTCAAACTCCACACCCCCATTTAGTAAAAGACAAAACTTGTAGTATCCGGATGACATCATCAGGGTTATTCCGACTGAAAACAGCCATGTGTTAAAAACAGTGCAAGGGGCTGCATTGGTGGGGGCGCATTGTTTAAGGTAACGGTTAAACAAAGAAATACAATCCCAGAAGTCCAGTTGGAGTAACAGGAATGCTCATTTAAATGATTTTCAAAATTAAAGGAACGTTTTTTGCCGTTCAACTAACTGATTAATCGTTTTTAGAACTAATTATTATTCAATGAGAAAGAGGTCACGTGGCACAGAGGATTGGTAAGAAGAAAGAAATCATCATCTTAATACGAGTTTCTTTTTATTGTTCAATGCATGGCCACACACGTATACTGGTTTTCTTTTGCACTGTGCATGATGAGACAGTCACTATGGAGATGGTGATGTAGATGGGATACATTTTAGGAGTTTACAGGGGTCCAAACACATTCACCCACATTGCTCTGGGAGAGCCATCTGCCCCCCACCCCCCTCGTCTGAGCCTCCTTATAGCTACAACATGAGGCTAATCAGCTTCTACCTCCCTCCTCCCTCTAACATGACACCTTGTTAAATAAATTCTGGATTACAGGTATTTTAGAACCCCTTCCCGTTCCCTTAAACATTCTTGCATATGTCATTCAGATTTAGCTTACAAAAAGCAAAATAAACAACGTCATTTGGGTACAAAAATAAAATCCAAATTAAAACCTTGAACAGGGCAACGCCTGTCATGTTTTTTTTTTTTCCTTCTCATACAGAGATAACACAATACACAAGTCACTGGTCACAAAAGTACACTGCAAATAAAGAAAAACAAAACCAAATTAATTGTTTTTAAAAGCCACAGAGGAAAGAAACCAATCCTGGAGAAGTACATTTGTCTTCCTCAACCCTTCCTAGAGGCCTATGAGCTATGAGACGCCTGGTTTGTTTTGTAAGGCCTGGAGCCTCGGGTGTCAGGTGGACAGAGTGTGTTTTCTCTGTCTTAAAGTTGTCGTCATACACCCTCGACTTTCCAAAACGCAGCTCTACCAGACTCGCACATTCTTAACCCTGTTTCTCAAATACAGATTGAAGGGAAAGGGGAGGAGGGAACGGAAATCCAAACCACTGCTCTAAATATCTATATGGATTCATCTGAGCGTGAATGTGTTGATGTGTGTGCGGTTTCTCTCTCAACACGTATGTACTCGTTTGCTAACATATACAGTGTATTCCTGGTTAGGGTGTGAACCAGGGGCACTTAAAAGTTGTGTAGCTTCCCCCCACCGTTTCCGCACCCCGACCACTAGGGGTCACTCTTTATGTTTAGGATTGGGAGTGGGAGGTGGGAGATCTGCTGTTTCTTATAGCGCCGTTTCGCCCGCATTTCTCTTTTTTTTAACTCCACTGTTTTAACTTTTCCACCCCTCTAAGCTTTAACTCTTTCCTTCGCTTCAGCTTTCTTTTGAGTTGTTTTTTGCCTTTGGAGACGCAGATACACACAGAGCAAAAGAGTGGGAGAGAGAGAGAGGGAGCGAGTGTTGTGATCGATCAGCTGTGCGCAGCGCCGACAGCTGCCCCCGTTTGAGCTCTCAGCCAATCTCCTTCCACTGCCGGTAGAACTCCACGATGTTCTTCAGCTCCATGCCCGCCGAGCCCGCTGCCTGGATCGCCGCCTGGCAGGGGAGAAAAAGAGAGACATGCAAATAAATACAAAACATGAGATATGAAACCCGTCCTTTTATATAAATGTTTTGTCATTACAGCCAATGCAAATGTCTACTGATAAGATATAAAGATTAGAAATGTCTGTCAAATCTAACGGCTACACTCTACAAAGCATAAAGGTGTCAGTGTGCTTCAACTGAAGTGCTTGCTGGATCGTCAAACAGCATCTTAACCCCCTCCCCTGACAACTTTCTAATGTCAGACCTGGGGAGGATGCCTCTGACAATTTTTCTAACTTTCTGAAAACGAAACTCACGCCTTCTTCATGCAGTGATTGGCTGTGCGCGGAGGTGAGAAAGTACGCAGAAACTTCTCTTTTTTTTTTGCATTCTTCACACAACTACTTCCATCACTTTTTCTGTGTACAATTGAGTGCAACAACATGACCTTCGCTGAGAGACTGTCTGAAAGTGTGAGCCATTATCCCCATTTGAAAGCGTCTCAGCCCTCTCTGTTACGACAGGATTTCTGCCCTGCCTTTGAGTGTAGCCATTCAGAACAGGTATAAACACTTCATGGCTTTAGATTTTTCTGACGACACAAACTCGTACACTGAACCCTTAACGCTTCTATTTCTGCTAGAGCCCAACAGATACTGGATTTTTGAAGTTGGTACGATTAATATTTGATGTTAAAATTATGACCATGATATGTACTGAGCAGGACATTTTACAGTCTCAAAAAAAAAACCCACTAGGGTGAACGAACTATGTAACGGAGACACTATTTCTATACGACTTTAAATATATCTGTCATTTCTGTTCTGACATTTCTCGTTACTCATCAGCTGACATACAGCATATACCGATATATCTGTGATAAGATAATATTGACCATTAATATCTGCCCAGCTGATTTATTGGTCAAGCTCTAATTTCTGCCACCAGTGGTTAGCTAACAAGTAACTAACAAGTAAACATGTTTTCCTTCGCAAACGATGCATGAAGCCAGTACCAAAGTGCATCACCCCTTGGCGATTCATCCAAATCAGATGTTAAAAAGGTTTTGAATGTGATAATTGAACCTTTAATTACAGCATCCTCATGAGGCCAATAAGGGGCATTTTTTAACATCAACATAAACTCTGAAAGTTAACTGTAAAAAATAAAGTTGTGTCCAAATAAAATCACTAGATGACTGTAGGATCTGTGTGAAAATTGCGGGTGAAGTGTTAAGACTTAAAATTGCTTCCTTAATTTACTTCCTTAATTCAATTAGATACTACATAAAGATCCATCTCTAAAAAACAAGGACTTCTTGTACTATAAACCATGACAAAACTAGATTCTAACAGGAACAGAGCAGTGATAAACACAGTCCAGTGAAGACAGCACTGTAACAAAAATAGAGCCGAAACTGAAATCCATTAAGCTTTACTTGTGTCATCCTGATGATGTCATCAAATGACATCCTGAGTGTTTGTTCTTGTCTGTAATGTAACAAAATACAGTGAGTGACTGACCTTCATTGCTGCTGACCGAGAGCAAAGCTCTTCCACCTGATGGCCAGTAAGAATGGTCACCATGCCAGCTGTGTCTTCATCTCCGTTGCTCTGGGAGACCGTTAGCTGACGACAACTGTCCACCATCTTGTATAAATGCCTAGAAATAAAAAACAGGACTAATCAAAATATCATCCAATGAGTATGTTAAAAAACAAAGAGAAGTAACGCTAGAAGGGGAGCAAGGTTTACCAGGCTTCGATGTCCTGACGTTTCAATTTATCTCTTTCAAAACTTCGACCCGACTCCTTCTGGCAGCGTATGTACCTACAGAAGGATGTGGTACAGAATATTTAAGAAATCCTCCAAAACAAGAGAGTTTTATGGAGTAAAAGTGAGGGTTTTTTTTTCACATTCCTCCCTAAAAAAGTGCAGTGGGAAGTTCCATCAGTCACCATACATGTAATACAAACACCCACCTGTTGCCCTTGCGAAATTCAGACTCCAGGAAGCGGATGCCATCCCTCGCACCAGCAATTTCCTTCTTCAACCTGTCAAGTCCATCAATCACTACAACACAGAAGAAGTCCAGATTAAGTACCTGAGCAAACAGTCGCGTCAGCAAATTGAATCAGTAACCGGCTTTGTGAAAATAAAGAGAATTACCATTAAAGCTAAAATTGAACATATTTTGGTTAAAAGAGATTTTATGTCATTGCCATGTTCAAGTGTTTAAACTGGCACATTTATCATTGTTGGACTTACTATCTATGTGCTACTATTCAGTGTCATTGCCTATGTAGCAGCTTGGTACATTATGTGAATGAAGTGTCTTTAAACCAGAACTGTCACACCACTAAATAAAAAATAATAACGAAATAATAAAATAAGAATTTTAACACCTTTTTTTTTTTGAGGAAACTGAATTCAATGTTTTTAAGACTTTTCAAAACCTGTCAGATCTAATGCCAGATATTAACTAACATTATGTAAAATTACTGAATGGAATCTTTAGTCCTGATATAAAGAAATAGTCGGTAATATATTTTGCACAATTGTCCCTCTCTACAGTAAAGTCAGAGATCATGCAAATCAATGAATCCCCACCATCCACCTTGTTTAACATCAGTGGGGGGGGGGCCTGAACACAACACAACATACTGACCTGTCCGTGGTATGATGACAATGAAGCAGCCGCTGCCGGCCAGCTGCCGGATGAGGTTCAGATGCTGGCAGAGAGCAGCTGTGTCTGGCACCAGGTAGGGAGACATGGACGACTGGGCCTTGGGCTGCTGAAGGCTGCCCTCTAGCTGCGACACCTCCAACTGCAAGGAACAGACAGAAAAAGAGACCCAACAGCTGATAATGTGCGATTAATGTATGACGTATGGTCACAGAAATATAATCCAATTCTTATAGTGTTCACACTGCCTCCATCAGACGATTTTAGTGAGGGGAGATTTAAACTGATGTCAGTTGGTTCATGTTAAATGTCAAGTAAACCATATGCCTCCTAGCAAACAATATTCTTCACAACAGAAAATATCCAAATGAAAGTATATCTTAAACTCAATAAAAAGGTAACTATATTACATTTTCTTTAGTTTAAAAAAAACAAAAAAACAATTTCCATACACAGACAAAAGAAAATACATATATTTTTCCAACAGTCAGAGGACAGAGATATATATATATATATATTTATTAAAAACCTGTAGTCGAAGCTGGGCCATATCCCTCATTAAGCGATTTCGACGAGCCTCCTCTTCAGCCTGGACAAATAAAGATAAAGACAGGAGAGTCAACATCAATAGGGACAGCTGCTTTTATTATTCATTTATTTAGGTCAACAGTTACACAACTTCACCATTTTCACTGTCTAAACGGCACACAGAATAATCAGACTTGACTGAATACAGGCCCCCTGGGGTTCTTCTGGTCATTGTTCAGATGTCACTCACCATTCGGAACTGGGCCTTGGCCTGCTGGACCAGATTGTCCTGTTCGGACTGGCTGATGCTGGTGAAGATGCCCGCCTCCGGGTTGAAGTGCAGCACGTTACCCTGGAGATTTGTTAGGAAGTGGCCAAAACTGCGAATGCAACACACTCGCACCACACACTGGAGGAAAGGGAAAGAAAAAAAACGTTTTACTGTTTTAAAGCTTTTATCTTTTGTATGTTTGATAAATCAACTTTTACCCCAACTAAGACATTTTTTGAGAGTGTAGCCAGGGGCACATATGTGTGTCTTAACATGTTTCAGTGTCTGAACATTCTGTTAAAGATGGGATGATGTATCTATATATCTTAAATATATAACATATACAATATACACACCAATGGTTAAAAGCTGCTCTAATCAATATTTTTAAATGGTCAAACGGGTCAAATGACTACATGTAATGAAAAGTGTAGTGATGGCCCCACAGAGAGCTATCACCCGACTCAGCAGTTCTCCTCAGCTCTACAGAAGTTTTTAGCATCTTTCAACTCATTGTTTTGGTTTTACCAGCATTGTTTTGGTTTTACCTGTTTTCAGCAAAAAACCTCTGATAAACCCACTGTGCACTACCTGCTCAGCACCAAACAGCCCACAGACAAAGTGAGCCAGTAACTGAAGAACATAGTGGAGCATTTAGCAGCTAAAAAGACAGATATTTTTCTCAGGAGTTGTTGGTGGAGAGAAAAACAGAGCTAAAAGGAAAGTGAATATTGGAATTATATTTGAGAGGTGTCCAGAAACATGACTCCAAATAAATGTTAAAGTTGCTCTGTTTTTTAAAATGTCAATGTAGTGTTTAAAGCTTGTTGTGCTGTCCAAAAAGTGGCCAAAAAATAAATGAATTAATGCAGGTTTAACGATAGTTTTGGTTTTCATCAGGTAGGTTACATAGATTTTCCTGACATTTCAGTAATTACTGAGATATTGTACACTGAAAATAGTTTTGTCAAAGATAATCACACTGTTTTGATATTGGCAAACGTACTGGCTCATAAAAAAAGGCAACGTGTGTGTGTGTGTCTGTATTCTTGCGTGTGTGTACCTCCTGTAGGGGGGTGAGGGAGGGGTTGCGACGAGTAAAATCAAGGCGGCGGTGAGCTATGTTGAGAGCAGGCAGGTGTCGCAGAGCCAAATCCTCAGGCAGCAGCAGACTCTGGACCAAACCGGGCTGCTCACACTCATTTAACAGCTCTGTCACCTCTGCGTTCAGACCAAGCTCTGCAGCACACACATGGATAAATAAATTAACGAGCAGTAGACTCGAGCACAGTCGTTAGTGTGTAAAAATCACATGCGCAGACATATTTTCAGTGTGAGAGCTAAGTATTAGCACTGTTTGTTAAGTGACTGCACACACTACAGGGATGAGATCAGAGCTTGGAGATATGAACAAAATTAATATTACAATGATCATAAGACATTATACATAAAAAATATCTACTAACAGGGACAAAAAGTCTCAAAATTCTTTCAGATGTCATTTCGCAAAATTTCGATTTAATAATGATATGATTCAACTGAAATAGATTAAATAATAATATTGATAATGATAAAAGTATATAGGAAATTGGATTGGACTGTTCTTTGACCACTCATTGAAAAGAATAGTTCAACATTTTGGGAAATACAGTTATTTGATGTCTTGCCGAGAGTTAGATGAAAAGATTGATACCACTCTCGTGTCTGTACGCTGAATATGAAGCTACTTGTACAACAAGCAGGTGATTAGCTTAGCTTAGCATAAAGACTGGAAACAGAGGGAAACAGTTAGCCCGGCTCTGACAAAAAATTTGCCAATCAGCCTCTCTAAAGTGCACTAATTAACAGTTATATATTGGTAGTTTAATCCGTACAAAACCTGGAATGTAAAAATGACAATTTGTGGTTCTGAAGGCAGCTACGTGCACAAACTGTTTCTTGGCCAAGCCAGTGACTTCCTGGCAATCTCACGATGAGGACAAGACTCCATGAAGTGACTGGCCCGGCCAAGAAATAGTTCCAGCATGTAACAACCCGTAAAGCCTCAAATTGTAGTTTTTATATTTCAGGTTTTGTACGGATTAAACAAACTAGATAAAACATGTTAATTGGAAAGATTTGGAGTTGCTGGCAGGCAGATTTTTTATCCTTTAGACAGAGCCAGGCTAGCCGTTTCCCTGTTAAGCAAATCTAATTGCCTGCTAGCTCTAGCTTTAGCTTGATATTTAGCGTACAAACATGAGTGGTATCAATCTCCCAAAATGTCTAACTACTTCTTTAAATGAGTGGTTTAGGTAATGTGTCTCACCCAGTGTCTCAAAGGACATTTTAGTATTAGCAGACCCAGGGGAAATAAAAACCTACTGAGCTATAGAGTACATAAATCTCTTTGCAGTGCAGTCTATCAGTAACTCACCAGCCTCGAGCATCTTGCTGCCATCTGGTAGCAGGTTGAGCAGCACAGACAGTCGGTTCCACAGGCTCTGAGAACTCTGCAGAGAGAACCAGTAAAAGTACTTAAATACACTCTGAAAATGTTAATGTTTCATAGACAAAGCAGGAACAATCTGCACCCTCACCTGTGCACACATGAGGATAATGTCGGTGTTTGTCCTTAGCCAATCAATGAAGACCTTCACCACCTGGATCAACCCCTGATTGGTTAGAATCTCCAGCTTCTCGAAGAGGGTTTTCTCACTATACTGTACTGATTGAGTACTGTGTTGGCTGCCTTCCGAATCAGAGTCCAAGTCTAGAGGAGGTGACACAACAACAAAGCAAAAAGACAAGTTTGAGTTCAGCAAAGTCACATTTTGAGTTCTCTGTGAATCAAGTAAAGAAAAGGAACGGATGATCAAGAAAATGTCCCAAATAAGTAACCGTGGAAAAAAAAAAGACATTGGCGCAAAAAGCACATTACCATTTTCATTGGTTCCGTTGGCAGTACCAGGGTTCATATCACAGGGTGAATCCCCAGGAGGAGGGGGTGTCTCTTGGGAGGGGGGAGCAGAGGTGTCAGTAGGGGCGGGAATACTCGAGGAAGATGAGGCTTGAGGCCTCAACAACATGTTGCTGAACGTTGGCGCCAGGCGGAAGCAGCGCTTTGCCTGGAAGAGCTGTGAGGACATGGCCTGGAGATTACTGCTGATGCTGGCGTCACTGGGCATGAGAGGCCCATTAGTGGTCAGAGGTGTATCACCATCCCTGTCGCCTCCTTCTACCTTGGGTTGGTCCTCATCTTCCTCTTCGTCCTGGTGCTCCCGCCCCTGACCCTCCAAGTTGTCAGCGTTTTCCGTGTCCTCTATGTCTTCCAGGTCTGAGCGAGACTCCTGGCTGTTCATGTCCGAGTCAGTCTCCACATCAAATGCCGTTCCTCCTTCCTCCTCCTCTTCCTCTGAGCCACTCCCCCAGCTGCCCTCCTCACCCAGGTGGTCTCTTTTAGTCTCCTTCCTGATAGGTGGAGGATTGGGCGGGGTTCCTGTCGCGGTGCCACCTGTTGACTCAGCGTGACCCCTCCTCTCATCATCGTCATCTTCATCCTCTTCGCTCTCAAAGCCTTCGCTCAGGTCGCTTTCATCCTCTCCTCGAGTGTCCTTCCGGGCACAGCGGCGTCGGCGGAGTCTAGAGAGGCGGGTGTACTTCTTTTTCTGTCTCTGTTTCTCTTCTTCCAACTTGCGCTGTTCCTCCACACTGACCAGCTTTTTGGCGCCAACCCTTTCACAGCCATCTTCGTCTTTCTCCTCCTCGTCATCTTCTTGCTCCAGGGAGCCATTCTGCAGAGGCTTCTCGTCGGAGCAATCTGTCGGTGGAGCTGACAAGTCCCTCACCTCCAGGCCATCTAGATAAAAGAAAAATTCACTGCCTTTTTTGTCTTCATTCAGGTTGTTCTAACTGCATAATTCACATTACAGTACAAATGTTCTCCACTGGGTTCATGTCAGAAAGAGTGAATAAATGTGTTAAACTTTAAATTGCTCTTGACTAAAAGATTACATTTTAAACCACAAAGAGCAGCACTTTGATCCTAAAAGATGTTGCAGATGAGAATACACTGGGACTGATGGATGCATTGATCTGTGTGGCATCACTGGCTGGGAGATTTCCTGGACTGTGCTGGCTTATGAGGATTTCTTTTAAGCCTGGAACTAACTTGCAGTTGAATTTGTGTTCCCTTTCCCTCTCCATATATGGAGACAGGGATTTCCTCTCTCACCTGTGGCGTCAGTGTGAAGTGGAGGCACCTGGCTCTCCGCTTCCTCCAGTTCAGCCTGCAGCCGGATATTGACATGGTTCACCAGATGGGAGAACAGCGCCAGAGTAAAAGCTATGGATGCGCTGTACTGCTTCGATCCTAAAAGGCACAATACAAGCGTTTGTTAGTACAAAAGTTGCACATATATCGGTATCGGCGCAGAGGTCAGCCGATAAATGACAAGAAATTAAGTACAGAAATGAGTACTTGAGTAAAAAACAGATAGTTTGTTCACTACTCTGATGTAATTAAAAATTTACTATTAAAACAAATTTGAAAAAATCATTTTAGAAACCAAAAATGGTGAAATATACAACAGCCTTAACACTAACCTCCCCTCTTCAGGCTGTGCACCACCATCAGACAAGTGACCACCATCTTGAAGACGAGGGTGTCAGGCAGCACAGGGCAGGAGCTGTCAGCGTGCTGCTGCTCCTCCTCTTCCTCGCTGGGGGAGTGGTGAGCGCCGCCATGAGTCGGCGGCGGCAGGTAGAACAGCACCAGGTTAAAGTCCTCCAGCACCGACTGGCAGAGTGACGTCAGCTCCGTCTCCATGAGACTACGTACAGACATAGGAGGGAAACATAATGAAAATAAAGGATGCACTAAAAATACATGGTAAACACAACCTAGCAATGAATAATCCAAGGATAACACTTCAGCGGTTCAGTGTACCAAGTAGGGTGACCAGGTTTGCTGTCCTTCATATTTGCTCATGAACTACAAGTACATTTTGTTGCTAGTTAAATCAGTTTATTTGAACATTTTTACAGGCAGTAAACACTTTGCCTGGAATCACCATGTTGTGTCCACTGGATACGGTTAACCTCTGCTCACACTTCACAAAACCAAATATTGACTTTGATATCAGTGGTGCAGGTAAGAGGTTAGATGCTATAGATTGATTCGTTTGACAAGAATGAAACAGACCGTGTTCATCGACATACCAATAAAGGGTCAAGGATTAAAAATACAGTAAAGCCAGAAGGTTTATTTCCACTGTGGACTGAAACAGTGGAGGAACAGCATGGTGAGTGACAACGCAAGAGCTTACCTGTTCTTGGGCTGCAGCAGGCTCTGAAGGTACATGAAGCTCACCAGGAGGCGCTTAATGTCTTTTGATCTGCAGGGGAAAAAAAAGTCATAGCAAAATTATGGAAATCACAGATTTACAAATTTAGTATTTTATTTCTTGACCAAAGTAGAGAAATCCATTTAATATTTTCATGTTTTAGACAAACCTGTGCATGTGGTAAAATAATCCAAACAAAACATTTTTAATAGAAACAGTGGTGTGTTTCTATTATTATTATCATCATCATCATCATCTATTGCACTTCTTTTACTGCCATTCTGTGACTTCTGAGTAATTTTCTGACAACATTCAAAAGAGAATTTTGTAAAGAATAGTTGGACATTTTGAGTAATAAGCTTATTTTTTGCTGAGAGTTAGATGAGGATGTCCACACATTCTGTTTATATCAGACTAATTTTTTTCCAGGCAAGTAAGTGAAAACCATTAGCAATACCACTGCTGTCCAGAGAGGGCTCATGACCTAAGGATCTAAAGAAGAATAAACTCCAGGCACTAAAATGGGTTGTCATACACTATATGATCTGGAAGTAATTTATTTTCATTTGTGTTTTCAGACCTTGTGAAATCCTGTGAATCCTCCTCACCTTTGTCGAGATGGAGACAGCTTCTTCATTTCCTGCTTCTTCACTTGGTGGTACATCTTGGCAGCTTTGTCAAACAGGCGCTTCAGGTTGCCATAGGCGCCCTCAAAGGGGGCATCTGATTGGATGCTAGCACAGATGGAATATCTGTTAAGACTCTTAACTTATTGGACTGTGGTTCAGTAGTTAACATCACACGTAATTGTGCATAAACATTCCTCACCAGCGTAGGTAGTAGTAGGTTGCTTCAACATTGTAGAACTTGCTCCCTGCCAGTGTGCCCAGTTGGTTGAAAGGCATTCCTGTGAACAGGTGGGTGAAGAAATGGGTAAACAAATTAACGTTCATTTCTGGAGTTGCCTGATGTGGACTAAAAATTATTACTGACTGAGTTTACTGCTCAATCTGAAAAAATAAAGATGATGCATGCCAAAATGCTGCAGTGCTATAAACCAAGATTCAGAGACCATAAATAACTTCAGTAGAAGCGTAATAATGCTCCCTTTTTACAAAATATCATATCATGCAATGTATTTCTAAACCCACTGATTTAGGTGGATTTTGTTACTTTTGGACAGAGCCCTGCCTACTGTTTCCAGCCTTTATGCTAAGCTAAGCAAAGCAAGCGGCTGCTGACTGCACCTACATAATTACCACACAGATGTGAGAGCAGTATTGATCTAACTCTCTGCAAGAAAGCCAATAAGCATATTTCCTAAAATGTCGAACTATTCCTTTTAGTGTTTGAACACAATATGTATTTGCAATCTAAACATCAAAATAATTCATATTTGTCAGTGTCCTTCTTCAATTGCTTCCTTTTTCTATTGAACAACGAGATTTAACATTTTTGTTACGCATTCCCACAGATTTTTAGAAACCGCCACTCTTCCAGCCCAGAAAACACAAGCAGGTTTTATGTGGCCATGGGAAGCCCATTCTATTTTACATTACAGTCACTCACCTACGTGTGGCATGACAGACAGAGCCTGATGGTAAAACCTTTCTGCCAGCTGCTCAGCCTCCACTCCAGCAAGTTCATTCTGATAACGGGCTGCAGAGGAAACAAACAGAAAAAAGTAATGTTAACAACCAAATACACACTTTCTTTGTATTAAATAAATATAACCACAGTGACAAAATTGGTCAATGACATGTTTTGGGGCACAAATGCCTGAACAAAAATCATAAACTTAGGCTAAAATATGAAATGTTCCCTGATCTATCAAAGCCAAACCTAAAATGGTGCTTCTGTAATTTTCAGTTTAATAATGTAAAATCAATGAAAATACTAATATCTCTGTATCACATAAGTCTAAACCATGCAAACAGCCTCCTGCCAATTATTCTCTATAGCTAAGCCAAAATTTCCCACGCTGAATGACACACACATGCTGTCTCACACCTCTACAATCTGGGTAGAGAAGAGATGACTTGATTGCATATTCTATTATCATGTTATTACCTAGATCTCCAAGGTAGACCAGACAGCGATGACAGGCCATCTGTGCCCACTCCATCTCCTTGGGGGTGGCTGACACTGGTTTCTTTCGGCCTGCAGGGAACAATTACACAATGCTTTTTTTTTTCCTTTTCACTTCAAGCATTTAGCTGATGCACTTACCCAAAATGACTTGGAGTTATGTAACAAAAGAACAAGCTTAAATTCCAGCAAAGCAACAATTTGCAAACAGCAGAGAGTCTGAATGTTAGGATAGCACCCAGATATTACTTGAAGCACTGTTTCTCTGTCTCTAAGGTGTTTATGTCCAAAAGTGCTGTTGTTTTAGGTGGACAAGAAGGAACTATGTATTGGTTATATTTCTTGATAAGATTAATTTTTACTTCATGCTGAAAGACAGGATTACAGCCTATAAAGCGCTGCAGGGGTGACCTATTTTTGTAGGCCAATCTGGAAGTTCGCATCACCATAGTTCCCTCGACAAAAAGCCAATGGGAATTTCCATTGGATTGAAACTCTGTTAAGCTTGTGTTAACCACAAACCTTATTTCAGGCATCTCACCAAAAATCCATTCAAGAAACCCATTGACTTCGAGATGCGGGAACAGGAAGTGCAAAAATGCTAACTAATTTCCGCTAAGGCAAAGGACGAGTACAGGCTGCACAGTATTACAACTTTGGGCACCCCTGCACCTGCCCATTTGTCTGTGCTGACAATAGACTGACTTGGCACTTCTCCACCAATTTGTCTGCTTTGCATAGTGCAAGGGAACACTTGCATGATACGGACTGAATTCAGAATACGGACATAAACACCTGGTGTATCCGAAGAGTGAAAGCATATTTGAATAGCAGTTGTAAATGACGTCAAACTTTGCTGACTCTTTCTGAGAGTTTTTGCAGTTTAAATATTAAGTCCACAAGTTTCAAAACTCTCAGAATACCATGCTGAATGGGATTTACACCCATTTCACAAGAAAATCAAATCTGAATGGTGCCAAGATGGTTAAAGAAAAAGCTGTGGATTTAGGTTAATTTCTCACTAGAACAGAGTGCTTTAAAAACAAACTATATTATAATAGGCCTTCATCACAACACACACTATATATACTATAGAAGGAAACTGACAGGTTAATGATGGCTCCATTCTATTCTAGTGTTCTAGTAAGCCATTAAAGTGAACCACCATGCACAATACCAGGAACCTGAAACCGGCGCAGCTAAGCTGAATATAGCCATGAAAAGTGATCAAGATTTTTAAATTAAATTAATAAGATTTTTAAAATATGGACGAGCAGACAGTCTGTTTTATGTTTGTAAATGTTACACATCCTCCTGACAAACATTTATTAAGAGATTAGATGCTGCTTGCGTGTTTGAACGTTCTATATCTGTGCGTGAATTTGTGTTTTGCGCATCTGACCGATCAGAGGGTCTGTGACGTGGGTCCAGTCGATGCAGTCCTGCAGCTCCAGCTGGTAATGTGACTGGATGTAGAGCAGCAGGTGCTGGTAGAAGCCCACTCCGGCGATCAGGTGCGTGCGGTAGGCACACTCCAGAGCGCTGCGACTGTGGATGTGCTACAGTGGAGGGACAAGGAAGAAAAGAGTGGAGACAAGAAATCAGTGAAGTGACCAGAAGAACAACAATCAATAGGATCTACGCAGCATACATGTTGTAGTTTACAATGAGCATCAAAAAGGCACAAAAGCATGGAACACTAAAATATACTGTATTATGTATAAAAATGACAAGCAATGGAGAAACATTTAATACAAAAGAAAGTGGTTAAGAAATAAAACTACTAGACAAAAAAGCAAGTTTAAAATAGGCAAAGTAATGAATATTGTGAAGGAAGTTGAACTTTAGAAGAGTATTCCACTGAGTACTACTACTACCAAAAAAAAAAAAGATCAAAATCGATGCAGCAGAACCAGAAATATCCGGGTTTTTACCATGCATTCTTCTTCCTTGTCAAAACATGATGCCTACATTACCCACAATGCAACTCTAACGATGATGACTGTTTGTTTGGAGATTCGAGTGTGTTATGGTAGTAGTGGCTAACGTAGCCTTGCGCCGCTATCCTCAAGCAGAGAGGAGGAGCGGGCTACAGACAGGTCCAATAGCAGAGTAAGGTGCCAAAAGTGACATTTTTAGGGGTCTGAATTCCACTGGGACCACCCATGCATAACATGTACACACTCTTGGTACTCTATGAGGTACGTTACGCACCAGGGACCACAAAATGGCAGATGTCATAGCAGAGTTGACCTTTAAGTGGCAGCCAGGATGTCAAGCCAGCTAACAACAGAAACACTTGTTGGCTAACACATGCAAAGAGGACATTTTTTTTCCACAGCTGCAGGGCCAGTTACCTTCTTGTTGGTCTTGATAACCTGGATGACCTCATAGTAAACCTTCCTCCAGAGCAGCTCCTCAGCCTTACGGCCGTAATCGACAGGATGGAGAAACATCAGCTTCACACAAAGCTCCCTCAGCCTGACACAGAAAGAAAAACAGATACACATATGTTAAGGAGGTACTTGGGTCACTTGGGTACAATGAGTCAACCTAGTTTCACATGAACAGGTGGGGCTACGCACAACAGAAACACATAGCAAGATACAAACTTGAATGGTGGGCATTTTTGCATGATTAATCAAGTAAATAATCACCAGATTAATCAATAATGAAAATAATCATTAGTTGCAGCCCTACTTTATAGACATTCCATCAGTGACAACTGATGATTCTGGTGACATCGGGCCAAAAGGAATATCTGTGGCATCATGAATAAGCGTGCCTTTCCCTTCTGTGACTCACATGGTCTGTGTAAAATGATTCAGAAGTCAGAGTTGTTCACCAGAATATTGTGAAATCTCAGTCCCCACTTTACATGTGCAGCCAATGACTATGATTATGTTAATACAGGTAGGCAAGTACATGCAGTATTTCTCATTAAGAGATGCTTCTCTGCTTGGTTCATCCATTCTTCAAAGCCAAAGAGGATAATATAATACTCAACAATAATGTGAGTCTCGCCTTGCACTGAGATGCCAAATTATCCCATTCGCAAGTCAAGTACAATAAATGACTACAGCTTGTACACTAAACGATGTCTTGGGAGAACTGATCACTAGTGGATACCTCTAAATACATGTGTAAAATCATCCCAAAATGTGTGCAAATTCAGAGGTGGTCAGGGATGCATATGCCCCTGTATTGTTGTGTAAATACAAATGACGCAAACAATTATTCTCATTATCGATTAATCTTACTTTCTTGATAAACCGATTAATCGCTAGGTCCGCAAAATGTCAGAAAATATCCTAGAAAATTATCCTAGAGTCTGACCAACAGTCCAAAATTAATCGATTATTAAAGTAGTTGACGATTAATTTTTCTGTCTAATTGATTAAATCAGCTAATCACTTAAGCTCTACATGCAGCCCTGACCACAATGAGGGCCTGTCTTGCTCCCAAGGCCCCCAGTTGCTCCCAGTCACTGAGCGGGATAAGATACCATCTCCTCCTCGTCTCTACATCTGTGTAGACACATGGTCAAGTCTCTTCCTCACATTTACCTCCAACTTCCTCCTTCTCTTTCGGAGCTTTAGGTTCATTGTATGCAGCATGAAAATAACAACTGCATTCCTGTTCACAGGCTGTAAGACTGAGCACAAATTAGTATGTTTTTTGTTTGTTTGTTTAAAATTGCACAGTTTCTTACAGATAGAATCAAATGACTACTTGAAGCATGAGTGGTCAGTTTGCTAAGTGGGAACTGGATGCAGAGTACCAGGTCTGAACAGAGATGCTGTGGGGTGTCGATCCTAATTAAACACAGAGAATAATAGAGGTAGTCCAGCTAAATTACCTGGAGCTGAGCCACCAGTGGCTGGTTGATGGGTTTAAATTCATACACAGGAGATTTCATAATTACGTTCAGAACAACTGGCCAGATGATACTCAGATTGCATGTGGCCTATGAGGTTTACACTCCTGCCTCCTTGCACACACATTGCTGAGACAGCTGGACATACTTGTTACGAAGGCTGATGTTCTCTGGCTTGAAGACCTCTCTGTAGGATGCTTTGCTGCCGATGATGACATCCAGCTTGTGCACAGACTCCACCACAGCCCTGGGTAGCGTCGGGCAATAGAACGCATTAGCATAATGACAAAATTAATGCTGTGAGTTAGACATTTGCAGGTCGATAAGGGATGTCAGGAACAAATGCCATCTCAAATACAGCGGGCTACCATGCTAGCAACCAAAGTCCTTCCTGTTTCATTTCTCTGTAACAAGGGCGGTAATGACATGCAGCTAAATCATAATTTGATAAGCTAACACAAGCTACATTTACTCAAAGAATGATGACTGCTGATGACGGTCAGATTTAGCCGATGTTACACTGACAAGAATGCAGGGATGTTGGGCCAGTCATTGTCGTGACAGCTTACTGAATGGAAGAACAGGTGGACCCTTTCTTGTGATAGCAAACATTGATTGGCTAGCGCTAGGTTAGCCAGCACAACGTTTAATTAGCACCTTGGTTAGCTACGCAAAACGGCCTCGCCAACTTACCTGTAAAGCCGCTTGATGAGAAGGACTTTCGCCTCTGGCTCGCTGTCCTGCCCTGGTCCACTCATATTAGCGAGAAGCCAGTTGTTTGATCACACGCTCCAGCGTTTAGTCCCCGTTTCCTTCAGCCCTCCCGACACACAGTTGTCAGGGCTACTCGGGTTTGTTCCCCGGCAGTGACAACCGTGTTGATAGCCAGCTAGCGCTAACTATCAAGGTAGTGTTAGCTTTCCTCCCTTTCCCTCCGAGTCTCTTTCGTTTCTTATGTCCTTTGGCAAGACCCCCTCTACCCATCCGTTCTGAAAACCGGGTAGGAGGGGGTGCCCAGTAATTTATGCTCTTCCTGGTCAGCTAAAACGCTCTGATATGCTTCTTGTGTTGTTCCCTGTTCCAGCCATTGCTACGAAGGCAGCCATTATTCCTATCAGGCAGTGACCGCCTGAATACCGCGAGACTACCGAACATACTCACCAGATTAAACGAGGGGTTGCCAGGTAGTCTACTTATCCCCCATTTCCGAAAATGGAGCAGAAGAAAATAGACTTCAGACAATGAAATACCTTCAATCTAGCACATCTAGCTATTTCATGCTGCTTGTGAGAGGGGCAGTAAATGTCCACGCCTATGTGGACATTTTTAAAAGAAACCTTAAGACATATTTTTAGCCTGGCTTTTACTTAAGGTGCCTCGTCTTAATCATTGCTTTTCATACTATTTTTATCCTTTGTGTTTACTTGTTTTATTGACTTTTATCTTTTCTTAACATTTTATTGTTTTATTGTTGTACTTTTTTTTGTCAAAATTCTATTTATTGTCTATTTTTTTGTTTTTTACTTTTTTGTCTGTGCTGTTTTATCCTCCTCTGGGAAGCACTTTGGGCTGCATGTTAGTATGAAAGATGCTATATAAATAAAGTTGGTGGTTGGTAAATCCTGTTAATACTTTGCGAGAGGGAGAAATCATCACTTTTTGTGGGGGTTTGTTTCTCCACGTAACACCCTTTATGATGTATTTACAGTATGTATATTATGTTCCCTTTCAATATTATAATCTCCCACCACTAACTCTGTATGTATAACATGCTATTTGGACTACCTCTCATCTCCAAACCTGCTATGAATCAAATCAGGGAGATTTTACAAATCACATTATGACATAAAAACATTACCTCATATCACAAATCTATTAAAGCCCCTACACACCTGACCTATGGACCACCCACACAGGTGTTTTCACTTATTTTTCCTGATTAGACCTCTTTTCAGGTTGACATCTTCTTCACTCTTCTGCAGACTTTTTTTAAACGTGTTATGTTTGGACAACTCCCACCTTCATCATCCTTATGAGGACATTTTGGTGACCTCACATTAATTCCCAGCATGGATATACTGTATATGTATATGCATGTATATGCAAATTACCTTTCACAAACAACTATCAGTTCTTTCCTGTTCCCAATTTTGCATTCATACTTCCACCATTTGCCTTCCTTCATCATCTTTTTTTTCCTCACAAAGGATTGTTGCTAATGATGGCAGAATCATGTGATCATAGCCACTATGAACTCTGTTGTTGTAATTCTACCTGGTTGCCAATAGAGGTCTATAAAGATCATAAATTATTTTACGTCCCTATGAATGCAATGTTAAAGTCGCAGAGAGATGGCATTTTGAGAGATGCTTGCTTTCTTAAATTTCATGTATTTTTATGTATTTCCTGATTGTGGAAACAGGATATTGGTATGATGATGGAGGGGATCACTGAAGATGTAAGTCAATGGGGTATAACTATGTAATGGTTTTGTTGGTTGGAATTGAATAAGAATGTAATGATGTTGTCCAGGAAGTAAAAGTGATGTAATTTTGATATAAATACTGTTATTGCATAGGTGCCTAGTTTGAAAAATGAAAACCTTATTGTTCATTTTGTTGTGACATGAATATTCTTTAACCTGACAGAATAATTATATGACTGTATTTGATGCTCTGGTCTGAAGCAGGTTGAGGTGGAACTCTCAGTTCTGTTTGTTCTGTCTACACAGCATGAACCATCTATTGCTCCTCAATTGTGCTATTTTTTTTTTTTCTGCTCTGTCCAAACTCAGAAGTTGCCAACCCACTAAGGAGCTGCAGGCGATTAGGTGTAGGAGGATGAGGATAATTACAAGCTTGCTATATTCAGTCGAGTCCCCAGTTCCCAGATCCCTGCCTGCCATCCACGCTCTCAGCAGCTCAGCTGGGGAGAGTGTAAGGAAGTGATCAGCTCTGCTCACCGAGAGAAGGATCACAGTCCTGAGACGCAGAAAACAATGTAGATGACCCAGATGAGCAAGCACTGTGACGCAACCACAAGCTGCGCAAACGTACCTGTGATCTAACCACAGATCCAGACACAAAATAAGAGTGAAAGAGCTTGTGGAAGAAAGGTATACAACCATCAAAGCAGATCAATAACCTAACCTTTGTTTAAGTTAGTATTTAGATATAAAGTGTAGAATGTTTGACTCGATAGAGGATTTTATTTCTTTACAATTCATAACCTTATAAAGAGGCATGCTGTGAGTCTATACATTTACAATTAGTCAATTAATCGATTAGTTGATCGACTGGAAGTTAATAGATGACAATTTTTGATAACCGATCAGTCATTTGAGCCATTTATCAACCAAAAATACCAAACATTTGCTGGTACCAGCTTCTCAAATGTGAGGATTCTCTGTTTCTATCTGTTTTATATGACTGTAAATGAAATAATTTGGGGTTTTGGGATGTTTATCAAACAAATCAGCAATTTAAAGACGTCACTGTGGGAAATTTTGTTTGTTTCTCTATTTTCTGACATTGTATACACTAAACAATTAATCTATGAATCTGGGAAAAATGACAGATTAATCGATGATTAAAATACTCTTTAGTTGTGGCCCTAGACTACAAAAATTGACCAAACACAACCTCCAGACAATAAGTAAGACATGTTATCATTTAAAGGATAAGGCTGGCGACATTCTATATTTTCGTTTTTGTCAAAAAAATCCCCAGTCTCAAGTCTCAAGTCCACTTGTTCCTACTACTGAAGATGTAAATCCTTTAAAACGGGTCACACATATATACTTTCATTTTTAAAAAAGGCTCAGTGATTTCCTAAAACAGCTGGGCACTGTAGTTTTTAGCTAACATTATTCAAACATGAGTAAATAGTCCATATTTTGGGGACTATTTTCCACAGCGGATTAATACACATTTGGTGCTCTAGTGAGTATTTACAGCAGCAGGACGGTGTATGTGGGCTTGAGTCAAAATAAAGTAGAGTGTGTGTGTTCATGGTAATGAAGGAACATGTCACCCAGTGCAAGTGTGTGGCTCATTGATGTGTTTTTAATAGAAAAGCCCAAGTTAGTGCATCAAGAAACAGAACACACATTTCCACGCCTGGTTAAGAATTTAATTATTTGTTTATTTATTAATTTATTTACGTATTTCTATCTCCAGATTCACCCACCCGAAAAATATAAATTCCGGTGTATTCCAAAAGAAAAAAAGAAAAAGAAAAAAAGAAGGAACAATGGCATCTTCATCAACCGCATCAAAGGAATTAATCAACAAAAGTGGCAATAATTATTATCATTATTACAATAATAATTCAATGATCAGAATATCCACATTCATAACAAATCCATATACAACTGCAATACACTCTTCAACACCACTCTTCCATTAATATACACAAAATCCCCAAATGTCTGTCCTGTCAAAACAACAATAGAGGAGTTTTGGGGAGGGGGTGGGGGGGTGGGGGTGGGGGCGGGGGGCTATGGCTTGTCAAGGGGTATGAAGATGAGTGACCAGCAGAGTTAATGGATCTAAGGTTAGTAAGAGTATAAGGGGGGAGGCACACTTATTTAGTAAGGACCTATACAAAAACAAGCAATGTTAAGTAATGACAGTATACTTTCATGGAAGGATTTGCCGGTCTAACCGAATCTTAACAAAAGGTTAGAAGGCTCCATGAGAGGCAGAATTTGGGGAACAAAATTTCAAGAAATATATAAGGGTTGTCGGAATAAATATATAACTCTGAATGACAACCGTTGCAAACATATACCATAGGAACCTAAAGTGAAAGTCAGATACGCAAGAACTCAAAACAGGTCGAGAATTTTCAAAGAAATGCAGATGGAGGTTTCTGGAAAAATTGTCTTAGTCTATATATGTACAAACATTGCTTGGTCACCCAAATCTACTTAGAAAAGCTTTTTAGTTGGTCAGAAAATGAGTGCAAGCTTAACATTATGTGAGTTACTTCTTGTATGAGAGCTTCAAGAACGCAGCTGTAAGTGACAGACCTTGCTGATATTCTAAGTCTGCACAGTAAAGTGCCTCTGACAGCTCAGTACATTTAAAAACCTTTCCATGCCTCAGTATTGGTAACTTGAGAAGACCTATTCATAGAAAGAGAGAGAAACATTAGAGGAAAAAATAACTGTACACTCTGCATATACAAACAAACTGTATATACACATAGACATACCATATATACACATTTATCCAGTATATACACAAAGATTTAGCCAGTACACACACTTATATACAAACACATTCACTCGTTTCAGCAGGACCTCTAACATATCTCTCTCTGTTTCAGTCAGAAGTGGAAATGGCAGGGATTTCAACTCTGACTGGCGTCAGTGGAGTCCATCCATAGAAATAAATGGGGAGTTTTTACCACAATTTGACTGCAGAAATGTGACCACACTGAAACCAAGAGTTCATCCTCTGCTCGGTTAAAACTCTACAGACAGATAGTCGAAGTGGAGTACAAAACAATAGCTGTAAAGAATGTCCTCATCCGGTGACTTTCACATCGTCCGTAAATGGAGAGCTCCATGGCGATTGTTGGGCTAGAAACATCCGTCCATTTTTTTCTGTTTCGTTTTGAATGATTATAACTAAGAGGAAGGAGGGCGCAGGTCACAGCAACGTGCAAAATGCTGTAAGGGGAGTAGGTATAACACAAGTTTGTCCCTTTCGTCACAGTCCTTTAGGGCAACGATTCTCTCCACAAGATTGTCTTAGTAAGAAAACTCGGTTCATATAAAATGGATTATTTATGAACTTCCATTAGATAGAGGCATCTATCTATATCAAGAAATAAATATCTGCTCCGGAAGATTTCTGATGAAGAGTTTGTTTTTTATATACTATTGTAAGAATAAGCAGTATCATAGAAATATAAATAATAACATTCTGTCCGGTTTTTCAAAGTCTTCATTGAAGCAAGAGTTTTGTTCTGAAGCAGTTTCACTTGTTGTATTAGGCTGTGCATATTTAGTTTCCTTTAAAATCAAAGTCTGAAAGAGATTCGAACGGAAGAGCTAAAACTATGAGTCGAGAAAGAGATCAAGTGTGTCTAAAATGGAGTAAAAATGAAGTGGTTAAATAATGCTTTCAGAATCCTAGATAGATAAAGAGTGAATAGATGAAGAGGAATCAAAGGGTAATTTGAAAAGACTATAAGAGAGAGAGACAGAGGGAAATAAATGCTTTGAAAGTAAATCAGCTTTGACTGAAATTTTAAGAGAAGTCAAGCACCTTTGAAATACATCTTACCCACAATACACCTCCCCTCTCTCTCACTTTGAGCGTCACGCCTTCCTTGGCCTTTGTGTTCCTCCATTCTGCTGATTGATCAGACTGCATAGCTGTTCTTTGCATGCTTGGGCAGGCTAACAAATGCCAATATGTGTCCAGCCTACCTTTTAAAAGTAAAATGTAGATCCAAGCAAGAGGCGTCAAACACATTTAAAAAAAAAAAAAAATCCTGTTATCAAATCAGAGAGAGAGGGCCCAAGTTAAGTAAAAAAAACAAAAAAACCCCAGCATTTCCTTACATGGTCCGCTGGGGCTCTGCACCATCCTTTGAGCAAAGAGAATGGGACCAATGGCCCAAGTTCTCCCTTTGTCAGCCAATCGCGTCACGAGAGAGGGCTCTGGACATTTGGCCATGCCACCCTGTGGACTGCCGATGGTGCATCAGCCAATTAGGTTCCACATTGTCCTCCATGAAGCTTTGAGAGTGGCTAGGGGGAGAAAAAAAGGGAGACAGAGAGAGAGAAGAAACGGGGGAGGGTTGCTTGATCAGGTGCTATTGAAGCATAGCTAGAGACCGAGTATCTGCATGGTGGCAGTCTCTCCAAAGCTGGACTCATCTCTTTTCTATAGTTTTTGTGTTCAGCTCTGAGGCAACTGCTTGTTTACCTGAGTCACTGAGGTATTTTCACAGCAATGTTAATTTCTCAATCACGGATCGTCTCACATCTCTGAAGAGACACTGATGTTCAAACCTAGACCGCTTTAAATCCTACATTCTTCACACACAAGTATTTTCACAGGGAAAAAAGTAGCCCTACAAGCTGTCTAGATAGAAGACAATCTTTCCCTGCGTAAGACTGCTAGCATTATTAACATTTGGTGGTTCAACAGTTAAACATTCACCGTAAGTATGAGCTAATCCACTAGCACTGGCCTACAAAGTACTAGCATTGGCCATGTTGACCTTTGACACTGCAAAGTAAGTGATTTGTTCTCTGTGAAGAGAAAAATGGCACAAAGCTGATGTGAAACTCTTCAACTCCTCTGGGTTCAACCTGCACGTTTAAACAAGCTGAGTTGTTGCAGAGCGACACCAGTGTGTGTGTGAGGCTACAGAGACAAAAACCCCCAAAACAAATTCACATCCAGACAAACCTTACAACAGACAGTTCATACACAAAATGAAGGAATATGGATACACGTTACAAACATTTCAAAGACTCATGTTTTCAGCATTTGACACATGAGAAACTAAAGAGTTCATTTCAAAAACACATCATACAATATTTCTAAAATTTACCGTAAATGAAACAATTTACTCTAAATGTCTTTTAATTTGTTTTAATGCTATTATCAAATGCTTTCAGAAATAGATGCAACTCTTTTCAAATTATGGAAACTACACAAAGAAGTATGTCATTACTGATTTTTCTAAAGCATTAGGTGTGTAATATATTCTTATTCTGGTGTTATAACGTGCATTTGGTCAATGGCTAGCTAGTCTACTGGCCAAAGGATGCTCAATATATTTATCCCAGGCACTTAATGGCAGGCTTAGCCAACCGAAATGTTTGAAATGGTCTTTTCACACATATTTGGGGACAAGATGATCCTTGTTTTCATGTCACACTGGAAATGTTTACTGTAATAAAATGTGGTAAAATGTGGCAAATGCCCCAAACTAAAAACATAAGGGGACAATTACATTGTCATTATTATTTGTATAATATTAGTTTTGGTGAAAGTTAAAAGAGAAAACTGATTTTTTTTTCTTTTACTAATAACGGCACCACTTATCTTCTGTATGTGAACACAATGGACCAACACTTTTAACTGAAAGAAGAAAAGAAAACTGGGCATAAACTCCATTCATCCATTTCATTCAAAGTAGCTTCATTCAATCTTAAAAGTTATTAGTGCTCTGTGTGAACTGAAAATAGCACTTTGGGGCTCGGTCTTCACAAATTTGAAATAACCAGTTCAATAGATGATCCATCAATTTTGAGCCGCCGGGGAGGTGCCTTTATTAACTGTAAATAAAACCAGAGATTGGAGGAGTGTGCTTCTAAA
Organism: Macquaria ambigua; assembly: GCA_008360985.2. NCBI lineage: Eukaryota > Metazoa > Chordata > Actinopteri > Centrarchiformes > Percichthyidae > Macquaria > Macquaria ambigua. The sequence continues at coordinate 335 of VMKM01000684.1, read as the reverse complement.
ACACAGATATGGAAAACCCAACAACCCCATTAGACATAAGAACAACAACAGGATGCACAAAGAACAAAGACAAAGACACATACAAAACATATTGGTGGGGGGGGGTCCTGTCAAAGACAAATCACAGTAGACAGAGAGAGAGAGAGAGAGAGAGAGAGAGAGAGAGAGAGAAGAGACAGTGAGTGGATCATGAAAGAGGCAGTGCTATGGCAGACACAGACATTTGACTTGGAAAATGGCACCATTTGTTTCTGTTTAGCACCAGTTTATCACATATCGGTTCTGAGATTGAGAAGAGAAAAATTGCACGAGCTCAGTCCAAAAACAAGAAGTCC